>VXAB01013067.1:0-47107 GCA_013399175.1 Odontophorus gujanensis | reverse complement strand
AAAAAAAAAAAAAAAAAGAAGGAAAATTTGAACAAATAAATACTCTGTCTGGAAATCATTATTCATGCTTAAAAGAGTGGTTGATAAAGACTTGTTCTTTAAAGCACATTTCAATTTGGAGGTATATAATCATGTCAGCAAATATTATTCTACAAATCCCTTTAAAGAAACTAAATATTTCTGTTCTTTGAGTCAGATTTGGAACAGATTTATACCAGTTACAAATTATTCCTCTTTTTTTTTTTAAATTCCCTTTCCAGATTAATATGATTGTTGACCAATATCTAACCATAATTGTCTGGCATAATTTTTTATTGTTACATCAGACATAGCTGGCCACACAGAATATGTAGGTAATTTCTCTTTGATTTTAGAGAACCAGCGTATTTTTTATGTATTTTGCAAAACTGCTAAAACTTCTCACTCTAACAGCAGTGAGAAGTGGTAATGGTTAGATATTTGGCAAGCAATCACATCTAATCAGCCTTTCTATTAAGATACCTTATTTTTTCTCCCAGCTTTGCAGTTTCTATGAGAGTATTCATCTCCTCAGTGAGTCAGCCATCTTGCTAAACCAGGTCTCTTGCAAATGAAGTTGGGTTCTCTAACTGATGAGCTGGTCACAACCACAGATTTTTGAATCTACATAATCCGGATGTCGTTATCATGAAAGAAGGTAGAAAATCTTTGGGATGCAATGCTCACAAACAATCTCAAGATTGCTCTCTTCCAGGGTGCTTTCTGAAAGTCATAGTCCCTGGATTTCTGTGCCATTTGGAATGGGAGGGTGACAGTGACTGAACGTTGACTGATGTCAGCCCCCATTAAATGGTTACCTGGGAAGACAAGTGTCCCTGCAAAAATGAGATGACAGCTGAGCTTTCCTCTAGAGTGCTAGAATTATTACTCCATTCAGAGTCACTGAGTGTGCAATGTGTAGGTACTGAAAGAATTCACTGTAGCATGATACATAGTACATGGAGCTGCAAATAGGGTCATTCTTCTGTTCAGAGCCCCAGTGCCCAGTGTAATTAACTTCACATGCCATGGCTGAATGCTGAGTCTGAGTTCAAGTGAAGTGATGAGGAACCCAGCCCTGAAGGGCATGGTTGCTTGAGTTCTTTATTACAAACACAATGAAAAAAGTAATAGTTTTTGCTATACAGTATTGCAATGCTTCTGCTCAGGAAATGAATTTTTATGTGTTTTGTATCTCATGAATTCTGCATATTTTATTCCCCAGAGTTTAGCGTAAAAATCACTTATTGTATTGCTAAGTAATATGACTAATTGTACAAACAAAACATACTAGCCTCGTACACTATGAAGCTGAAATGTCACTAGCCATCAGGAGATCCCCAGGAAAGAGTGCCTATGTCATTTTAAATAGTTTGTTTACACAACACTATCTTAGGGCAAGCACAGAATATTTTAGCCAATCTGTGTCTTAAGATTAATGACAGCAAAGGTTATTTGGGTTTAACTTTATTTTTGAGCAATCCCAGACAAAAATTTTCAGTACTGCAGGTGCGAGAATTTCCTGCAATAATTTGTGCATATCATGCAAATAAAATACTACAAGTGCTGAAAACTAATTCCCTTCTTTAAAAATAAACAAACCCATAGTCTCCATCCAATATAAAACTATCAGGAATGCCATGATCTGACTAAAAAACAGCAGCCTAGTCTGAATAATACAATGCCTCCTTCTGCCTCTGAGCAACCTGCTCTAGCTGTAGGTGTCTCTCTTCATTGCAGGGGAGTTGGACTAGGTGACCTTTAAGTGTCCTTTCCAACTCAAATGATTCTGTGATTATATGAATTCTGTGTGGATTTTGGGTTTGAGCTGGCTGCTGCCTGAACTCAAGCAGACTTTGGGAGAACTTAAAAATCCAGACATTTAATATCCCAGATCATGCTAAACCTTCCCCAGTTTCTTCTCATGTAAGCTAGGGACTCCACTTACTATAAGAAAGGAACACATGGGGAAATGGGTGAGAAACAAGAGGGAGGATACGTAAAATTCTTTGACAAACTTGTTTGTTGCAGCAATTTTGTTGCACTGCATATCTCCCATAAATTTCAGTGAATTGATGCAGACAATCAGCATGTAAATGGCATATCTGTTATTTAGTCTCCTGGGGAAGTTTCATATCAAAAGAAATAGAAGTAGCTCACAGCAGAAATCATCTACAGTGAGCACTGAATGAGTGAAAGTTTGTCTTGCAGATTATCTTTATTACAGGCTTCAGACCTCTGGTTAGATGTCCTGATGAGTGTGATAATTGGGTAACATCTTCCAGTTTGAAGGAAGCAGCTTGATGAATGTTTTTACTATTGGGAAGCCATAGAGTTTAAAGTACTGTATTTACAAAATATAGTGGATGGAAAGTGAGTAAATATTTTAAACAAATCATAAAAAGACCTTTAAAAGGCCACAGTTTCCATCCTCCTATCCTTAAGATAGAATAATCTGTATCTGTACTTTGTTTTCTAAAAATCCTTCATTCCTGTGGAGAGCTATTTCACATACTGTGAGTTATGATTAAAAAGCTGTGGTGAATTACTGAATAGTCTGTATGTGTTGGGGAATTTAATTTGTAACCTACTGAAAAGCAACCTGGATCAATAAAACAGGTTGAAGTACAGAACTCATTAACCTTACTCAACCAGTAGCCTCTTAAAAAACTTTGAATATCAGAAATGTCAAGACAAATTTTCAAGGAAAAGGACTCAGTCACAACTCACTGCAGTTGCAGCAAAGTGACCTGAAGCATTCTGGGTCTCTGCCCTGGGCTCAGTAAGCTGTTTAAAGCTGATGGCTGAATGTCTAAGAAAAATTCATGCCGTTCTAGGATTGCTCCCCAAACGGAGCAGGAGTGGGTATGTGCCTTTCAGGAAGAGACTGGTAGTGTTTTTCTCAAAAGTTCTTATAAAATCCTAGTTATAAGCTGTGATTGAAATCACTGACTGAAGCCCTTCCACATCGTGTTGTAACTGCATATGTGGATTACAGAGCTGCAGTCTGGACATGGTTGTTAACCTCCTCCTTTCATCTCCCTAGTTATAAAACAATTCTGTTTTTCACTATAAATGCAATGAAACTTTGACAAAGAGCTTGTTAAGTAGTGTAAACAGTAAGCTGCATTAGTGCACTGGTCAAAGTATGTCCAGTAATGGAACCTCTTGTGTATATCGTATAGTGTATACATGGCTAATTATTAGAAAGAGAATCAAGATGACTCTACAAATATTGTTCTCAAGACTGAAATATGATGCAGTGCTTGTTGTGGCTAATTGGAAGTGATCATGAAAAACAACAGTTTGATGGGTATAAAGTGGCAAGGAGAGAAGAGAGAAAAGAAATATTAGCACTACAAGATAGAGTTATAGGAAGCCCAACAGATACATATATAAAATATGAACTTGATTTGATTGATCATGCAGAGGGAGTTAAAAAGAGCCTATGTTTTCACCATTTTATCATTTTTAAATAATATTCTGCCTTTTGATTGCATCAGAGAGTAGTAATAGAAATATATGAGGATAAATCTTCATCAGTATGTTCATTCAGACATTATGGACCCTCTTCTCCATTTACCTATTTATTGCTTGAGAGGTATTTCTTATAATTTAGTAAGTACAAGGCTCCCTAAAATATCAGAGAAATGCACTCCCAAAATCAGTTTCCAAAACCAGGCTGTTTCTCCTGAATGAATGAGCTCACTGAAGATATGAACAATGATTTGAAATTTTCTGAAAGGCAAGTGTGTGAAATTAAGCTGAACTGTGGCTTCCCTGTCAGTTTGGCTCTTGTCTTTAGGATAAGCAGCAGCCTCGTTGAGCAGTAATACAGAGAGCACAGTACTACCTAAAACATTAGATACTCATCAGATTAGTTACAATGAGAAGAGGACTCTATCAAATCATGACTGTGTTTGGTAAATGACCTCTAAAATTATGGAGAGCTGCAAGAAAAGATTTTCAGCATACAAAGAGATGTCTCTCTGTATATTAATTTAAAGAAAGGAGAGCTGACATTGCATGTGATCTCAGATTCGTAAATCTCAAAGGGTAATGTATGATTTCATTATCTCAGATACATTCTCACTGGATGATAAAAGAGTAACCAACAGTAAGATTTTCAACAGTTGAACTATGCCTAATGGCACGGATACAGCACTGTATATCTTTTCATAATTTACAGTGTTGTGTTGAGAAAGCTCTGGCCTAGCTGGGAGATCCTCATTTATTCAAGTGGTTCTATTTAAGTCAATGAAACCACAGCTTCTTTGCCTTTTTATGAGAAAGGACTCCTTCAATTCAGCTGATTTTCACATTTGAATTTCAGTGATAATGGTCTGAATATTTATTAAAGTTTTCAGAAGCTTAATATTCTTGTGATCATCAGTATACAATTTCTTGTTATTATAACAGAAATGAGGCACTTTATTTTGGAGTTGAAAGATGGAAGACTTTTATTATTTATTTTATGTAGTTTGTATCAAGGCATAACAAATCTCACTGGATTAAATTCTGCAAATTACCCAGTACAAAGTTTATTTGAGATTTTTGCCAACACTAGTTGAATTTCGTGGGTTTTTTTTGTTTTTTTTTTTTCCCCAGATTAATATTTTTTAAAGGTTCATTTAATATTTACTCAGAGCATTAGTACCTACCGGGAATCATAGCATGTGTGATAGAGGTACCAAGACTTAGACTCTAAAAAAGCAACAAATAGAACAGAGAAATAGAGAATTTATAAATTTAGCAACTGAAACAACTATATTCAGAAATCTTGATAACAATTCTTAACAGACAATATAGTTGTACATGCTAATCAGCCAATTTCTATTGCTTTCCTCAATGGTGAAAGGTCTTTTCAGTATACAGAATTCTGCTCTATGAATGTCAGGTAAATATTAAATCATTAACAAATGTCAGATTTCCTCTGAAACTGGAACTGTGTGCCTATATACAAGTACATTCATATATGAAAGAAGGATGTGATACAGCTGTAAGTTAATGCAGGACACAATTTTTAATGCAGTATCAAGAAGAATTTGTCATTATGATTACTAATATTACTATGATTATTTATAATTTCTCATACTTTTTTTAGTGAAATTCCCATTCTGCTTATGGCACAAAGAAATTCAGTAACTAACCTGTTCTAGGATGTATGGTTGCACGTCATGGAAGCAGTTGGAAGCACTTTGACAAAGGGACCTGCATCTGTCTTACAGTTGTGTGCTGCTCTGGTAAAGCTGGTATAAGCAGAGAAGCAAGTGCTTTGAAACTAGGTGACTGCAGAGATGAGTCACAGATGGTTTGAAAGAGCCCCAGTTTGGTGCTGAGCTCAAATGAAGTGAGAGTATTGTCAGCTTTATGAAAGTTGGTCTTTATGAGACTTGGCTTTCTACACTTTGTCCCATTCTCAACTGAGACTGCAGTTTCAGATTGAATAGGTGCAATAACAAGAAAAGACACAGCCAGGACCTGTGGGTTATCTCAGCTATATTATTGGCATTAGGCTGATGATGTGATTGCTCCGAAAGCACAGAGAGAGCATAAGGTGGATGTGTCTCAGAACCAGCTATCTGTGCTGGAGGCAATTAAATGTCATAGGCATGCTGGCACTGATCCTCTGAAGTCATCTGATCCATAGTAAAAAGCTTATCTTTCATACCTATTTTATTTGCTGCCTCTGTGTGCATCTTGCTTCTGTTTGCATCAAGATATAACTGTAATAATGAGGTGTTACTGGTTCAAGTGACCATATTAAAGAGATTAATAATCAGATATGGAGGAAGAGAAGAAGCAAATGTAACTCCATCCTGCTAAGACAAACTAAGATAATGTAACTCACATTTAGAAATGTCTTTACAGCTCTGAAAATAAGTTTTTGTGAGTTTTACAAGAAAATCGTACTCTAGTAAGAACACTCATGGCAAATTGCAGAAGGTTATTATGGTAGATAGTGCTGATAAAAGCTTACAATATGATTGCTAGCTGTTACATTGGGAATATATCTTCCAGGCTTCCTACTTAGCTGTAAGCAGAGCAAACGTGCTTATTATTTTAATATGATTTCTATTCATGGCTAGCTTTCTGTGCGGGGAAAAGAATACCAAAAAACAACAGCTCTTTCTTCATTAACCAACAGCCCTTTCTCCATTTCCTAAAGTCTCTGTACTACTGTTCCAGATGCTCAGGGAGTAAAGGCGGCCCCTGAATCCAGATGTTTGCCATTTGTCTCATGAAGAGCTGGGACATGGGAGAAGCCGAGTACTTTCAGTTTTTAGGAAAAGTAATTATTATCTCACAGCAGTCAATGGGCTGACAGTATTGTGATTTTAGAAGACATTTAACTAGCCACACAGCACTATACAATTTTGCATTTACTTTATTAATCTTTATGAGTTTAATACATCATTTCACAATGTGCACCTGCTGTGACAGTTGCAAATATATGTTTTGCTCACGTGTCTCTCCTAAAATTTTAATGAAAACTGAAAAAATAATGGTTAGTGTCTGGACTTCTAGTGGCATGCAGTAATTGTTGGCATTCAGTCTACAACACAGTTTTACTGAAACAAGAATGTTGAGCAAAAAGGAAAATGAAGCATTTCATGGTTGTTTTTTTTCCCACTCACTGTATAGATTTCAAGCTTTTAGAAGGAGGACATAATTGTATAAGTGCTGCTTCCATTAGAGAACAGCTGATAAGGCTAATACTTTTGAAACTGTGCAGTAGGAGTTGGTAATATCTAAAAATAGAGATGCCTTTGTGAGTCTTGCTTCTTAACTCTTGGAATGCTCTTGATGTTGGCAAGAAATCTATTCTGGACAAGTAGTTTAAAGAGCTCTGGAAAGGAGGTGGACAGCTGAACTTTGTTTTGGGCCAGATGACATTTTCCAAGATATTCTACGGGATATACTGGAAGTCTGCCAAAGAAGGAACAAGAAGGCCTGAAGACTGAAGTTGTAAGGCAGTAGTCAGCCTTTATATGATTATTCAGTAAAAAAAAAATTATTTTATCTTGCAGCAACAGCTGTAATGATGTAAAGGAAACGATAACATTATAGTGATGTTGAAAGGATTGGTAAAACACTGAGCTAATTGGGAACAAATCACTTCCTTTAAGTTTGGAAGCATCTGATATTTCTTCCATATAACCAACAAAAAAATCTGTTGGTTTTTTTTTTTTTTTTCAAGAGTCCAGTCAAAATTCACAGTGCATTAAAGTAGATAAAACTCTTCTCAAAATCCATTTTCAAAAGCCCTACCTTTTCAGTAGAAAATTTGGATTTTGATATAATCAGATTTGTAACGCATTCTTACATGTTTATGTTCCACAAGTAAATGTACATTTACATAATTTGCATAAATAATGTACAAAGAACACTTTGAGATCAAGGCTAGTGCCTTATATTGACTACATGTCAGTATGACTCTGGTCAGCTTCTTTGGTGTAACGGTGGTGAAGACCTGCTCAATTCCTGTTGTGTATGTTATGTAAGTTCTCCAAGCGCTCACATCTCCAAATAATTGAATACTATTAGTAGTGACTAATTTGTTTTGAGGGTAAAAACTGATTTCTTGGTCTCTTTATATGAGCAGATTGCATCAGTTGCCATATAGTTCTGATAGAGTTTTAATTAGAGAAGATTCATTTCTCATACACATGTACATGAAACCCATTATATAATATAGGTTTTAAACTTTTTTTTTTCATGTTAGAATATGAAAAAGAGTTGAAGAGTGTACCTTGCACAAGCAGAGGAAAAACCGGATAAAATGATCACAAGTAAATAATGAGTTAGTATATTGCATGAAAAGTAGAGAAATGTAAGTCATGAGTTATGGGACAGCAGTAGACTTTGCAATTAACAGCACAGATTTTAATCCTGTGTTTTAGGCTTATCTACTCAACATGTTTTCTCAAGCCCTTCTTGTTTCTTAATTGGTGGAGAGGGTAAATACTCATGTGCTGTTTATTTAGGAGCTGCCATTCTTATTATTATGTGTTAACCAGATATACACAACACTTCTGGTTAGAAAATATGCTGTTTACTATAAATACGCTGAGCTATTTTCTGTAGCTAAATATGGACTGATACAATCCTTTGAAATGAGGCATGTTGCATGAGTAGGGCAGGTTTGGTTCATGATAGGACACTACAAAACATCATTTTTCCCTTTCTGGCAAGCTACTTATGCAAACTCAGTACACTTTTTGTTTGGGACAATTATCTGAGCAGCCTTTGAGATGGTATTTTGCAACTGGAAGGAAATAAACAGTGCATGTCTACCTGTCTATCAACTATTTCTGTAAATATCATAGCTATCTTTTTGCATCATAAAACTGAATGTCCTCTGTGGTCATGTTTAAAAGCTAAAGGTATTTGACCATAAGTGACGAGAAGTATTTATAGCACTGTAATTCAGTTTTTTCTTCATATAGATCTGGAAAGTCTTCTGTAATTAATTACATTGTACACTTTGTCTAGCTGATTTTCTAGTGCTAGTCTGGAAAACTCATAAGGTAAGAACAATGAGCTGGATATGCTAGTAACATCAGCTGTCAAAGAAGAATATAATAGCATTACTGTGAAAACCAGAAGGCTCATAAAAAAGAGATGTATTCATGTCTGTACATTTGAGAGACTTAAAAAAAAATCAAGACCTGAGGTATTTGAAAAGGAATGTCATTTTCTCTGTGAATGATGTGGTCCAAAGGAATTAATTAACTTAGCTAGTCCACTTCCAACCCTAAAATGCTGCAAGGACACCAAAAGCCCCAAACGTCTGTTATCAAAGGTAATCTTGAAGGCAAAATGTGAGGGTAGTTTTTACTTTTGAATAATGTCATGCTGCTTTGACAAGACTCTGAGGAAAGGCGTGACTCCTAGAGCACTGCATATTGGAGTAAATATTTAAGCACCTGGTAGGTGAGTTTTTCTTAATATGCATTGCCTAGTAATATTTCTCACAGTATGCATCCAGACATTCATTTTTTGGCTGGCATTTCATTTTTTTTTTCTCTCTTTTTTCTGTACAATTGACAAAGAAATGCTATTTGCTTTAAAAACTTCTCATAGTGAATTGCAGGGCCACTAGCACAACCCCTGAAGAGTATCTTGGAACATGTGGTGTCTGGGAGAATAAGGAGACAGGAATAGGTTCCACAAGTGATGGTCATCTCCAAGGCATGAAGGAGACTGTGATGAGGACACCAACTTTTAGGAAGACCTAGTCAAGAGGGAGTAAATCCCCATCATTCCTAAGCTTCCTTATGGAAATGAATAAAAGTAATGAAACTTAAGACCACATTGCCACAGAACAAGCCGTGTTTCAGATCCTAGTTTGTGCCTCAAGCTGCTCCCTGGCTTGGTTCTGCTGTGTGTTGAAGAAGCTCTGCGGACGCTTAAAAATGGAGATAGCTCCCTTCCTCTGGTGCTGACAGTGCAAGGGAGTCACTGAAAGGAAGAGAGGAGCTAAGGCACTGATCAGATGGGCAATGCTTATCTACAACAACTAAGGTCTATCAGACTCCCACTCTTTCCATGACTTCTGGCTGCATTTCCTTCTAAATAGTTCTTTGTGGAGTGAAATGAACTCTTATAGATGCACAGAAACAGTTAGGACATTCCTAAGAATGCACTAAAGCATGGGAAGCTCAAGATATGCTGAACTTGCTTATATAACCATGACTTGCTTCCCATGATAATTGTAATTAATAGTTTTCTTATATCTAACAATACACTTCAGTTCAGCTAGCAGGAAAGAAGTCTTGAGGTTTTGGTGGTAAAATGTCTATCAGTAAATGTAGCCACAGATAAGTTGGAACTAAAGTGGCTAAGATCTGTTGTACTGCTTAAATACACAGGTTAAGTTGAACAGAGAAAATGTAAGACGAGAAGAAAATTACTGTAAAGTTCAAGTTACTCCAAAAGAACTAGGTCCTTAGTTACTCTAAGATCTGTTTATATAACTTTTAAATTGGGATTTTTTGGGTACACTTCATAACAGGAATCAGTATTTTTCCATTACATTGAACTTTTAGAAAATTGGGCTGAAAGCATATTCTGAGTATTATAAATATATATTTAAATAGATTTTTCTTTTATTTTCCTCTAAAACTACTAATGAAATTCATTCTCAACAAGAGAATGCTGCAAGAAAAGAATATATAATAATTAAGTTCCTCACATTTACTTCTTATCCTAATATTTTGTAGAGATGAACATTAAATTCGTTTAGATGGGTAAATATAAAGGAAGATTTAATCTGAATACATAATAATACTAGTGAAGAAGAAAGCAACGCCATACAAATTTTTTCTAAAGGAAAGGCTATTATAATTAATCCTGTAGATAAAAGGAGCTTGAATTTTGTAATGCCTTTTGAAAATAAAAGACATAAGTTTTTTGAGTAATTAAATAACAAAGTTGTAATTGGAAATTAAATATGTATCCTGCTTCTAAATATAATGATAACGTTGGACATAATTCAAACCAGTCCACACTATGTAGTGGACGCTATCAAGTACTTCAGAGACAATACTAAATACTTATAGTCAGACACTAATATTTTCTGATAGGAAATACATCTATAAATATATCTATAAATGTATCTATAAATATCTAAGGAGTGGGAAGCAAAGGGATGAGGCTGGACTCCGCTCAGCAGTGTGTGGTGATAGGATGAGGTGAAATGGTCACGAAGTGATGCATAGGAAGCTCCACACAGATGTGCATGGGAACTTCTTCACAGTGCAGTGACGGAGCACTGGCACAGGCTGCACGGAGAGGTGGTGGAGGCTCCTTCTCTGGAGACATTCAAGCCCCACCTGGATGCCTACCTGTGCACCCTGGGCTAGGGAGCTGCTTTGGCAGGGGGTTGGACTCGATGATCTCAAGAGGGCCCTTCCAACCCCTACAATTCTGTGATTCTGTGATTAATTTCTTAGAAAAGATAGATGATTTATGGGAAGTAAATACTTGTCCACAACTGAAGTCACTGACTGTGGAAGTGCATCTGCACTTTGTGAAGTTCATTTTACTCATGCTTCAGCTTTTATTCTTTCTCTTTCTGCAAAACTGTTGATGCTTCTATTTTTTTTTGACCTGACTAATATTACTAAGTTAAAAAATATTATCTTGTTGATTTCAGCCATAGTTGTGGTACTTTTTCGTGTTTATGGTATCTTTACCTTGGTGACATAGATGCTATTAGATGAAAAAAAATATTATGAATATACTACCAGACAGGACAAGAAGTTTTCTGTTGTAAATAAGTGTCTGATCCTTGATGGATTTCTTTCAACTTAGTTTCACACTGGAAAATATAAAACAAGGTTTTTCTCTTAGAAAAGTTTTAGGAGAAATCAATGCGTGGGGCAGGAAAAAGGAGCTACTGCAGTACAACTTGACCTTTTGGTTGTAACATAACTTGAAGGCAAAGAGAAATAAGATAACTATTTTTCCAGATTTTCACTGTCATTCTCAGCTCATTAATACCTTTTTGGTGTGGAGACTGTTAGGAAATGGTTGCTAAATTATGTCATTTTAACAAAATAGCAGAAGTAAACAAATTAGACAAATTCACTGCTGCTTATCTGAATTCAAAACAAGAAATTAAATTGAATGTGGTCAATTTTAAATTTGGGCATACTTTAGGTAAACAATGATAAGTAAATATGTACAACATTTGCAAATACATGGAATATTTTAAAACATTTTCTTTTCTAAAAACCAAATATTTGCTCTATTTAATAGCTATCTGTTTATTTCTGCACATGAAATAATTGCTCAGATCTTTGTCTTTATTAAATACTGAACATAGAAAATATGAGTTTAGACAAACAAGAACTAAGCTTTGCCTATATCATGTTGAACTGTTTAAAAAGTAATCATGCTCTCCTTAAAATCTGGTAGTGCGTATCTCAGTTTTTAGAATATATTCAGACACACACATGGCTTAGATCAATATAATACTATTAAGTGTATTCCATAAACTATTAAAATAGTTTGAAAAAAAATTTTATTCTCATTTTTATATGATATTTCACAAGAATCAGACCTTAATCCATCTTTTCTCTTTCTAAAGTGGAGCCATTGAGACTATGATTATCGAAGAGTTCTTACAAAATAGAGATGTCATGTTTTGAAGCTATCTAGAGAAATAACTGGTACTTTGAAAGGTCACACTCGCCTAAAAATAAAAATACATTCCATTTTAGTGTTTTAAGGTCTTCAAACAGTCTGGTCTGATCTTTCAGATCTGGTAGAAGTAAGTATAATTTTTTTTCCCTTGTATTTATTTCTAAGGTAAGTACAGACTCATTTATTTGAGAAGCACTTCTACCTATCAAAGGACAATAGGGTAGTTGAAGGTATTTAGTAATTTAGTACCTCAGCTCTGCATTCAGATTCATAAAATTGCAGTTTCCAGGAACTGCCAAGACATGACAAGCTGTTAGTGTTGTTCAGAAGATCATCTGTTGATTCCAGCACCTCATTTTAGGAAGAAGCGTCATTGCTGAAGGCAGATTTCTGCATTTTTTTCTCAAGCAAAACTCCCAGTGGAGAATTTGCTTAGCAAATTTAGTAAAATTCTACACAATAGTACATAGTTGCATGGTTAATTGTATTTCTCTCTTCATTTTCAACACAAAAGAATTGTAGATGCAGTTGATCATTTGAGATCCCTTCTAACCCCTGCAATTCTGTGATTCTTAGAAAAAGGTGGAAGTTCTACCAAAGTGGCAAGTCTTGCTGGTGATGCTGTAACACTTTTATAATGGTCAAGAACAAGAGTTCTGTTTTGATACCACGGTCTCATAATTTAGTGAGTTGTATCATAGAATACCTTGCATTAGAAGGGACCTTAAAGATAATCTAGTTCCAACATTTGTTTCCACGAAAAACAGCAACAACAAAAAAATTTGTACCTGTGACATAGGGGAGATAATTCTTTTCATGGTTTGTTTATCTCAGTAAGAAACTATGGTCTAGAAGGAAAGATAAATTCCTTTCTTCAGAAGTTTCTGACAAAAATGCTGTAAACACATTATTTGTTAAACTTCAGTATCTGTCACAAAAAGTGTCAATGTAAGGGACACGTCATCAGATTTGGAATAAGAACCTGGGTAGATATATTCCTTCAGTATAAATAAATCTAAGATCAAGTTCTGTAATCCAGTACCCACTCTTCTTTTGTTTGTTTGTTTCTTTCTTTTAAATAAATCTAAATTCCATTGCTTAAAAAAAAAAAAAAGAGATTTTTTGAGAGCATTGATATATCATTTGGCCAGACTCTTACCTTGTGACTTACTATTTGACATCTAGGGCATTGTTTTTGATGGGAGTTTACATAAGAACAATAGAGACGTGGGAAGAAGTTACTCACGGAGAGAAGTTTTTAGAAACATTTCATGAACAGTCTTTTTTGCAGTATTTCAGGCTGTTGTCTTCTAAGGTTATTCACAAGATCTTATCTTAAAGCTCAGGCAATTACACAAGCAATTCATCTTTCATTACAAAAGTAAATAAATAAATAGTAATTAAAAAATAATCCTCAAAACCAGAAATCTGAAATAAAGGCAAGTGCTGAGGAAAAAATTGTAGAACATCAGCCAAAAACAATTCTGTCTGGACATTATTGAAATGATAGAATTCATTATATACCCAACTGATATTTTTGGGAAGTATTAATATTGGAGGGATTTTAGGTTCAGTGCTGTTTAAGTGAAATTTTCATCACATGTGAAATCTAAGAAACTTCAAAGAGTTCTGAAGGTGGAAAAAAAAAAAAAAGAGAGGAAAATCAAAGTAAAGTAAATTATACCTCTATTTTGTCTTACACAAGACAGTGATGACCCAAACGGGGAAAAAAACCCTCAAACATGATGAACTGAGGAACTGACAGCCTCTGTGTGCAAGCTTGTGCATTCAGCTATAATTGCATTTGAAAGCAGCAGTCATCTGATTTTCACAGCTGGTAGTAAATTTCCTTATCCATCTATGAGGAATAGGAATGCTAGTCATTCAGAGTTGTTCAGCTAAGGTGCTTCACCTTCAGCTTCAAAAATGACCGTGAGGTATCCCTCAAAAAGACATGTTGATTTCCATATTCTTTAAACCTCTCAAGGGAGAACAGCAGTGAAACCAGAAATAGGATGCTTTTGTGTAACACCATGAAGAGTTCAGGTATGTTTGGACCACAGTATGTTTACAAAATACAATTAGTAGGCAGAATTTACACACATGTAACAGGGAAGGCATGCCTAATTTATGTTTCTGGGGAGTGCAAACATGGAATGATATATATATTTAATATGGAATTATTTACTTTGATTTTCTTAGCATGCTTTAGAAAAACAAAGTATTACTTTGTATGAGGAAATCACTTCAAAGGATAGCAATGTGAATCTCTGTACATTTAATAAGGATTGCTGTGAGAAAGAATTGCTTTGGTTCTCTGGGGGAAAAAGAAATAAATAATTAAAAGAGGCTGATAATATAACTAATACTGCATTATGCAAATACGCAACCCAGGGAGTTTTGACACAAAACTCACTGAAGTATATGCTGTTTAAAGACACCTTATCTTTCTACTATGTTATTTATAGGCTGGATTGTGGATTTGTTTATGTGGCAGCATATCCAGAGAGAAATGAAGAGCTATTACTCGCCTTGGTGTCTCTACCAATATCTTGTGCTGAAATGATGATCTGATCTTAGTATGCACCCATAGATACCATGAACTTTGACCTAAGCTGAGGACCCTCAGGCTACTTCAAAAGGGTGAACAAATACTTACGTGTAGGAAGTTTTATATTTATTTCAGGTAATGGATTAAGAAGGAGAATTTTTGACAAGTGGAATTGCACAGTACTCTTCTGTTAAAGTAAGATGTTCAGTCACCACATCTATTTATAGCAAAATGATAAATACTGATATTTTTTACTGTGGAATCTCTCTCTCAGGGTTGAATTTAAAAGTGAAGGATGTTCTTATTTAGAAAAATGTTGGGAAAAAGTACAGGATGAGCTAACATGAATTTCTAAGCTTTGAATTTGCTTAAATAATTTGTTGAATAAAGCAAGATTGAAGCATGTAAGTTGCCATTGATCTGGACCAGGCACCTCTGTATATGCTAGATATAAACAGGGAGTCCCACAGAGACCTAATTCTAGAAACCTGCAGAATTAATTAGTACTTCTGGTGATAGCCCTGAACACTAGCAATGCATTTTTGGTCTTGAATTGATTTGCTAAATTTGTAAAATGTAGATTTCATCCTAGTTCACACCGTGACAATGCATGTGAGAACTAAATTAATGTTTGTTCATCCAATGTTGCTTCCACCAGGTGGAACTGATGATATTCAGCCTGTTCTGGGGATATAGCTGTCATAGAAACAGTAAAGAGCCATCAATTGGTGAGGACTTCTCAATACTACTGACTTGGATCAGATTTGATCTGTGAACTTAAACCATATATCTTATTAATTTGTAACAAATTACTGTTTTATTTTTAACCACACTAATCTATAATTAATTTATTCGTACTTTTTAGGTATGCATCATCCTTTAATATAAATGCAGAAAAAACTGCAAATTGCAAAGAGAATTAATCATAAAATGAGAACCATGTATTTAGAAAAGTCAGTAGCATACTACATTTTCTCATTGTGACAAAAGAATGAGTAGCATCCTGCTGCCTTTTACAAAGGTAGATATAGTACCACAGGAGACTGAGTAGCCAGTAAAAGTAGCTGAATACCAATGAATGTGCACCATGATGAGTAAAATCTCTGGAAAGCAGCAACAAGTTACAAGGAAGTTTCCTTGAAAACTCAAAGCCATCAGATTCACTCTGAAGTGACCTTTCATTAGTGTCTTTGAGATTTTATGCAACTGGGGAGGATGCACTCTTCATTAAGGTCCACTGCTCAAGAACTAAGATGCTGAAAGTGTTACAGATCTTGTTACATTCACTGGCTTAGAAGTCAAAGAAAACTAATTTTTGTCTTGTTGCATTCTTTTTTTTCCCTTTCTTTCAAAAGGTCATAGCTGTTGGCAGGGTAAGCTATGAAGTATTTTAATCTGAATCAGAAATCATTTCACATAAGGCTAATTTTTTGTTTGTTTTGTTTTGTTAAGGCTTAATTTATCTTGCCAATAACAAGAACTGAGAAAAAATAATCATAGGAATTTCAGTGCACGATTGAATATTGCAGCTTCCTGTGACTAAAAACTGAATGAAATTTGAATAGCAGTACTTGATATTATTGTTTGAAAATAAGGACTATATGCTGTACTTAAACTAAACTTTAAAAACATAGGTAATCAATACAACA
The DNA here is from genome assembly GCA_013399175.1 of Odontophorus gujanensis. NCBI lineage: Eukaryota > Metazoa > Chordata > Aves > Galliformes > Odontophoridae > Odontophorus > Odontophorus gujanensis. The sequence continues at coordinate 30,736 of VXAB01013067.1, read as the reverse complement.
TAAAATTTGTTAGAACTTGAGAAGCAGTAGAACTGTCATGCTAAGATCAAGTTAACTCATGTCTTGTTTGGGAAGAAGCAATTCTTGGATGTGGCTCATTTCATCCTTATTCTGGAAGATCCAGGGCTACCCGTTTAAACATTGATCCTGCAAATTTTTTTAGGTGGTTTGCAGATCAGCAGTTTTGGATTGTAGCTAATTCTCTCCTTTCATTAAAAAGATATTCTTAGTGAGGCAGTACATTGAAAGATGAGAGTTACTTAATCTCTTTTTTTCAGACTTAATGTATTAGTGAATCACCACATGAGAAGGACCTTAAGTGTTTTAGGATTCCCTCTAGTGACTGCACATCAATGAAAGATTTTTCACTTTCCAATCTGAACTAATTTCCCATGCTTTCTAACTTGCACTCCAACCTTAAAGACAGATGCATCTCTTTGACCTGCTTTGACAGACATCTAACTCTTCCCTGTTGCTTTTTCATGTATCTTGCCAAAGATGAAATCTAAATAATCCCAGAAGAGCAGCTAAAATCTGATAAGCTAGTACAATAATGTTGTCACAGCATTAAACCGTAGGGCTGTCTTAGTGGAGGAACATGCCTCTACTACTTGATAAGATGCAGAAATTTTCTTGTGCAAGCTGTCTAAACTGTCTTCTCTTTGGAAAATATTTGTTTTCTGTCTCCGATATTTATTTCCTGACTTCCATAACCAGAAATCTCTTCATTTTCCTATATCGATCAGTTTTTAGGTATGTTTCAATTAAATCAATGGTACTTTTATTCTACCAAGTGTCTTTTTTAAAAGAAAAATATATAATTAAATAAAAACGCCTTTAAAATTGTATTTCTCCATCATTTGCTATTACATCTCTTAATTTTGAACACTGTTGTAATCAAATTTGTCATGTATACTATACAGATGTATTAATATCTACAGGTGTATTAAACCACACGTCTTTGGGCCTTCTACCCTTTATAAACCCACTGTCCAGATTATTCTAAATCAAAGAAAAAATAACTTATGTACAAGACATCTCATGGAGGCTTTTGATTTGGGGAAAGATGCAGTGATGAATGCAAAGAGAATTTCTAACGTCACGGTATCAAGTGACCATAGAAATTGGTAATACAAGAGTCAGCTTTTTTGGCTACCTCTAACTATAATAACCTAAAGCAACAAACAAATAAACAAACAAGCCACCACAAAAACAATTAAATCTACTCATCAGTTCTGAGACATGTTTATATAATAACAGAGATCTCACTCCTATGTATTGCAGGGGCCTTATAAACCAATCTGTGTCCATTAATATAGGTGTTGTATGCTAATTATAATGTGCTGAGATCAGAGAAACTGTGCTTCCAGTTCTTATGGCAACATTTACTCGTTTTACAAGTACTTTCTATTGTAGTTATTATCTTCAGAGGTGAGTCAGATAGAACAAGAGAAAGAGTATTAATGTAGAGTTGATGGTGATCTGAGTGTTTCCTGTATGCTGCTGATAAACTGCTGGCATTTAGAATGCCCATTGTCTACTTCTGTTAAAACTGGTTAGGTACGGTATAGTGATGAGAATGTCAGAGGCCATCAACACTAGATATAGCCTAAGATTTTTTGTTTCCTTAATTGCAGCAGAGGTAACTTTGGCAAGGGCTCTGTAGCAGATAAGTTATGACATGCCTATGTTTACTCTGGCCTCTCAACTGCAGATTTTGCAGCTTTCTTAAAGCTTGGATATTGAAGACTGTTATTTTCCTTTTGAGAAAATCTGCTTATAATGTTTGGGTTTTCAGGCTTGTTCTTATAATTTATGTTTTATTTCAAAGCAATATAAACCATTGTTATATCAAGAAGTTATTTATGTGACATCTTTTGGTTTATGTGTGAGTACCTATATTATTGAAGTAACACAAAACAATGACTATTAGTCCAATTTTTTTTTATTATAGGAGATATTTCTAAAACTTCAGCGTTGGTATCTAATCTGATTTGAAATGAGATTGCTTTAGTAAAGGAAGCTATGTTGATGTGCTCTGTCAGTATATGAACACCATCACATTTTGTCAGTGAAGAGACTTCAGGTACAATAGCATACAAACTGTGGTGCATAAGCAAAAGAAAACACGTCTCACTTCTTTCAGTGATTTACATATATAAATGGAAAGACTAGAAAATCAGGATTCCACATGGATTTGTGTAAATCCAAATGCCTATACATTCCAGAAGCAATGAATTAATTAAAATTATTTTGATTGGTTCTGTGGGATAATCATATTCTTTGGTTGAAAAGTCAATGAAATATAATTGAATGAATTTGATTGTTAAGAACAAACTTAATTTATTTTAAGATTCCCAAATATGGATAATGAGAGTTTAAATAACCTTGCTTAAAAAATGTTGAATGTTACTTACATTTTCCCTGCACATTGGTGATTTTAAAACCTTGCCATGAGACTCCTCTTTGTTAGAGGTAAGCAATAACTAAAATCCAGTTTGTGTTAAACTTCATATCACAATTAAAAACAGGCTAAAAAGAAAAAAACTAGCACCAACAATCCAAACACTGCCCCTTTTCTACATTATATGATATTGCTGAGTTGCACATAATATGTGATTGCATTGATTCTATTAGCATATGAAAACAAGAGTGAAAATTACTGTCTATATGATGGCCTTCGATGTGAACCTGTAGCTCTACTTGAGCAGTTGGAAGACATTGCATTGCTCTTCTATGCAAACAGCTGGTAAATATCAATTGAAAAAAAAAAAAAAGTTCCAAATTCTTACCTATCAACCTAGTGAAGATTTTATACTAGGAAATATCATAAAGAGAAGATATTGGATTTGGACATAAAAGCAATAAAAATTTGCTGTGTTGGTTATTTTACAGTGTATTAAAAACCCATGCATCCAGCAGACCAGAGGATGATGTGGACACAGTAGTGACACAGTTTTCATCCATGTTCCTACAGAGATAATGGAAAGAATAAGAAATGCTGTCTAAATAGGCTAGAAATAATGTAATGAAACACACAGGCTTTGAGAAGTACAATCAACTAAATGTGAACACATTTCAGACAAGATTATGGTCACAAGCTTCTCATTCATGGTTAAATTTGTTCACCAAAACTTTACAAATGTGTGGTTGAGTAATGCAATATGTGTTATAGCTAATCTTTCCTTTTAGGGTGTGGAAGGATGCAGGTGTTTATCTTCTGGTGATGTTGGTGTTATCACAGACAGTTCCTGATTTATATATTGAATGAATGGAAGTACAGCTTATAAATGAAAAAAAAAATAACTTGGTTTAAAACTCAAAAATGGTCTGCTCTCATTTTAGCTGTTCTGATTAGCACATTTGTAATGTTATTAATAATAATGACTGTTAATGTGACTTCTCTGAAGTTCTTTGATGGATATCTGATCCTTAAAACAATGCCAAGTTCTTTGTACCTAAACCTGCCTGCTATGGGCTTTTATGCTCATCACAAACATTTCCCTGGAGGTATTAATTGCTTTGGATCCCCTCTTATGAGGAGGATACACCTCCTCCTATGAGCTTCTTTCTGTCTCTGAAGACTCCCTTACACTAGAGCTTCCTTCCTGAGGAACAGCACTTTCCTCTTGGGAAGAGCAAGGATTGGCTTCCAAAATGAATGGGAAGTTTAGATGAAAAATAATGCTTACTTCAAGAAAACTCAAGTTGGCTTAGTGCCTGGCCTTCCTAGCATTTGATTTCTGAAGCTTAATTCTCCAAAATTCATAGGTGGTGCTGAAGGAAAACTTCAAGTCAGATTTGTGATGACTCATTTACTATTACACTGAGTGATGAAGAAAGAAGAATCTGTACAGTTTGTGGCCACAATATTTTCTTTCTGAAATAGATAGGCCATCCGTCCTTATGAATGTTCACTAGGTATTTTTAAAAGGTTACGGCATTCATGTCCAACCCAGGTATATGCAACCCTGCACAGCTGGCACTGCAGACCTGCTGCTGCTCCACACTCCCTGCCTCCTTTGACACTGTGGCTCTGCCCCGCTGAATGGCCCAGCACAAGAAGGCACCCATTGCTCAGTAGCAGCCCAATGTTGCTGTGCTGTTAACACTGAGCTAGTACCAGCACACGAGGAGGGTGCAGGGCAGTGCCAGCTCAAGTCGTAGCAAATAATTGTATGTGTTTCAATTCACTGACTGAGTACAGTCCTGTGAATAGCAAAAAATATGCAACTCTGCATTTTGTTCTGAGAAAGGCATTTCAGAACAGGTTTCAAGACTGCAGAAAAAAAATCTTTTTTTTTTTTTCTTTTGTATATTTGCAACTTCATTTTCAGTTACCGTAAATACATTACCTGGGAATTTTCAAGTGGAGCGTATAGAGTTGCAATCAGGCATTCAACTCCAAAATCTGACTGTCTCTCTTTATTTTTATAAACCCTCTCTTACTAGAGAAAAACATTCCTTACATCACAGTCATGCTTTATTCATGTCATTGCTTTGAAGGAATACATACATTTGTAAACAACTGTTTTCAAGGATGAAACATAGGAAGAATAAAATTTAATCAAAAATCTCTGAACACTTTGAGAACTCTCATAGAATTGTAATCACTGACATGAAAAAAGATACTGATGCAATAATTTCCAAAAAACAGGGTCACATATTCCACTCATTCATGGTTTCTGAGGCTTCCTTGTTTTAATAAAAAATATTAAAGATTAAAAAATGTTTTGCTACATGAATTATATTATATGCTTTATAAGTGCTACTCTGAAAGTAGTGTTTCCTGTTTTATTATATAGGCCCACAATGTCACAGGGAAATGGTGGTGGTTATGGCTGCAGGGGTTGAATCTTCCAGCAATATCCCATTAGATTTTGTTGCTGTGTAATAGATGGCAGCAGAAGGACTGTATGACAAAATGACATCAGACATGGAAGTATGAATGAAGCAAAGACATGTTAACAAATTCCTCCATGCGGAAAAACTGGCACCTGTTGACATTCACTGCTACTCGTTGAATGTTTGTGGAAACCAAACAGTGGATGTGATCACAGTGAGGTGGTGGGTGGTGCATTTCAGCAATGGCGACAGTGACTGTGAATCACTCCTACGGGTGCAGATTTTGACGAGCATGGTATGCAGCTCTTGTTCATTGCTGGCAGAAATGCATACCTAATGGTGGTGACTATGTTGTAAAATAGTGTTTTGTGGCTGAGCATTTGCTCTCCCTGATAGTGTTACTGTATTCTTTGTTTCTGTTGTAATTTTCATGGAAATAGATAGGAGGCATTACTTTCAGAGTGACCTTGTGTATGCAGCCCAAGACAATTCCTATTTACTCATTGCAGCTCAGACAAGCCAGGAAGTTGGAGACCCATGAGTTATGGCATTAAAATAAACCACTTTATCTATACCTATTAAAAGAAGACAGATTATAGGAAGTAGTATAATTTAAAGCCTTTTAGAAGATCTTCCTTGTTTTAAAATAAGTAGTTATATACTTCTCAGTTTGGTGGTCTGGAAGAGACGTCTTCAAAAATTTAAGAAACCTCTTTCATCACTTGACTACTCTGAAACTTGTTTTTGTATTTGTAAATATGTAAACAGAAATGTACCTATAAATATTTTGTAAATAAAACAATTAAAAATTATACATCTGGAATGAAAATTATATCAACAGAGATGCAAATCTGATGCAGTCTTTATGAAGTCTCTGCAAGCATAAATACATCAGGAATTCATGATAAAGCCTCAGATTTCAATAGGACACCAATTAAAGTTTATGAGCTATGAAGCACTTTTGTTGTTTCACTCTGAAATGCTTTTTGTGTGATTTTAGTACACATGAAAGATACAAGAATGACAGCTCTGGAGAATGAAGGTTTCAGTTTATCCATTTAATGGGCAAAAAACAGGCAACAAGAGTGAATTTTCTTCAGCACAGTTCTGAAAGGAAACTTCTAATGGTTGGAGTGCAGTCAAATATTTTGACCTTTAGTAGATAATCTGAAAAAACCATGCAGAGTCTCTGAATCCAAGTAATCAGATTCTCTAAACATATCCTGCATGCAAAACTAGTTAAATATGTTCACTGTTGCTTTGGCTGATTTTGAAATGACGAAGTTAGCCCTGGTAGAGTATTCATCAGTAATAAAAATGGCTATTATATTATTTTCTAATACGCTACAACACATCAGTTTTCATGCTCAGTGAGTATTTAGCTTCTCTGTTTACACTGCTACAGAGGTATCCATTAGTGTCAAAGGAGTTTTTTTTTTTTTTTCTAGATACTTCTAGAAGCAGCCGCCTTCACATCAACTCCAAAAGCATTGTAGTTGAAATACAACTACTAGAATGTGACAGTGATACAACAAGGCCGTGGTAACTGAGCAGCAATTACATTGTCAATAAAAGTCGATGTCATCAGGTTAGAGAGTTCTTAGCTGTTTTGGTAACACAATCACAGGAAGCTATTTCATTAAGCAAGAAGATTTTTTTTTTCTCTTTTTTTTTTTTCCTATTTTCTTTTTTCCCTTTTCTACTTTTCTTTTTCTTTTTCTTTTTCTTTTTCCTTTTTTCTTGTTTTCTTTCTTATTTCTTCCTTTTTGCTTACTTGTTTTCTTTTCCTTCCTTAATTTTTCTCTATTTTCATTCATGATTTACATAAGCAGTAAACTGAGAGTGCTGCTGCTGACCAGAATGCACTCTGGTCTCAGTTCTGTATCTTACATGCACATATCTAACTGTACTGAGTAAACAGATAGGTACCATTTTAGTGCAGTCTGTTCTTTTCAGCACAACAATTACCTTTGTTTACACTTAATTGAAAGTTTTAACTGAGAGTGTTAACAGCTAGAATACAAGCTATTGTACCCTGGAGAACCTCAGATGCATTATAAGACATGAACTTCACTCTTAGTACAGTTTTACAAACAAGACTGAGCAAAAATTAATGGCCAGTGCTGCAATGACTCTGTTTTCAGTAAAAAATGCTTCAGGGTACACTGACATTTGCCAATTAACAACTAATCACCCTGAAACGCCCTATTTCGGACAGAAAAGAGAAAGATGACAGCATTTTCACAGTACAGATGTTGGAGAACTCTATAGTCATCCATATTGCTCTGAATTATCAGTGATATGGAAGGGAGAGTTTATTCTGATCCATTTTTGTATGGGTACTTCACATGACTCATATTTTCCTCCACAACTTTCTTGAAAGACAGTCTAGTCCCCCTTTCATCATCCTATTTTGTAATCAATAGCCTTGTGTTTCATTATATAGGATTCAGGCATTTCCAGACAGTGTTGCTATAAATCTGGATGCGTGACAGAACATTAAATGAATTGCCATAAATTTTAAGTGGCTGTATTCTGGCACTGGTGAAGAAACTCAGAGAGCATATAAAATGCAATGGAAAATGCTAAACAAAATTATTGTAATAACTGAAATCAGAGGTCTAATTAAAGAATAGATCTACTTGTTTATGTTGTTGAATGTTAGTTTCCTAGTCCAAGGAAGGGAAATGCAATAAGGATGGAGAGATATATTTATATTTTGCCGGAATAACAGTGTGCTGTCTTCCATTACACTGGATTAGTTGCAATAGCTTTCTTTCCTTCCTTTCTGGAGGTCGGACTGTGGTCCAGGAAGGCTTTTGCAGTCTTGTGTTTCTCCACTTCTTTCATCTTTTCTATGAGGAGAACAAAGACTATTTTCATGTTGAATAAACTAGTAATACATAAACTTAGAACAGGGATCTTTTTTTTAAGCAGTTGTATAAAACTGTCTTAACGTTTGATCATTCTGAACTCTGAGTTAGCACTAATTTCTGGACACCAAGCCTTTTTAAAGTTAAGTTCTAAATAGCTTCAGTTTTTTTTTAATTTATTTATGATTTGTTGGTGGTTTTTTTTTTTTTTTTTTTTTTTTTTTTTGACCAACCTTTTGGTGTACAGCATGTGATTTAAATGCACAAGTTTCAAGACTGAGATGATAAGTGTTTGTGGCAGGCTGCATAAACATATCTTCAGTTTTAAACACCTGAGTAGTCAGTCTGGTTTCAAGATGTTTGCCTAAGATTAAGGCTGTGCTTATTGCGTAATAAACATGCAGTTTGTTAGAACAAAGTGTGGGGGTCCATTTCACAAGAATGGATGTAACCTACATCAGTCACAAAGATGACATCATTTGCTTCAAAATATTGTATTTGGTGCTTCCTATGAAATGTTTATGGCATTTCTTGCTCTGGAGTATTTGCTTCTTTCGCACTCACCTGATACGTTCAAGTGCCTGAGGCCCACTGTCTGTCAAACCCATTATTTGGAAATGTCACTTGAGCAATGAAATAAGAAAGAGGTGAGAAGCTAACATACGAATCTTAGTGTATAGCAAAGCTCCATTGCTCATGAGTGATCTGTGATAGGAATCTAACAGCAGAACCTCTGTTTCCAGCTGAGTTGAATCAGTCAATCTGCAGTTCAACTGGAAATGATAAGCTCATAATTTCAGATCTGTGAATATGACAATATATTTTATTGTATCCATCATACTATATAAAGATTTGGGTTTGATTTACCACATCTTTGTACATCTTCTAAGCCAGTACATCTCTGTGCATTTCAGCGGATTGGTCTTATTTCAGATTTGAGTACTACTCTGTTACACCATATTTATGCTAATGAATTGGACCCTGATTCTGAAATGGTGCCTGCTATATTTTCATTGTACTATACATCACCTGGCAGCTGTATATGTGGTTGCTGTGTAATTTATGCCTTGCAGGTGTCAGTAACTCCATGTCAGAAAACAGAAATATACTTGGATGTATTAGGTAATTACTGTGTTACTAACAGGGTAATTTCACTCTTATTTCTGTCTACAAATTACATGGTAGTCACACTCAGAATTACCATTAAAGACATTCTCGGTAGACACTAGTGAACAAATGCTCTTTAATTACAATATAATTACATGCTCATTACTGTAGAGTAGAATAAAGTACTACTTGATTTTGTACACTTTGTGACATTGTCATAGCAGTCAAAGGTCCATGGACATCATTCACACGAGCAGTCTGTGCTCACTCACTAAATAATTTGGAAGTGTCTCTCTCTATGATTACAAAATGCCTGTCTCTGCAGAGGTGGTACCCCTCCTTCAGTAAGCAATCCAACCTACTAGTAAAGTCTCATTCACTTAAAGTTAAGCCTGCCATAGTTTTCAGTGTTCATCATTACTTCCCTGCTTTAAACTGACAAGAACAGTGTCCACACATGGATTGAGAATGAGAATTTGCACAGGACTTCCACCAAGAAAATACAAGCTCAAAGCTCCAAATAACAGCAACACTTTCCCACCAAGTGCAATGAGCTCTCATTCAGTAGTGGACTGTAAGCTGCCCTACCATAACGTGCTTGGCTGTGAATTTCAGAGTTTAACTACTATAAAGTAACACCTGTCTTGTGTTTCAGGGTTTCAGAAGAAAGTATATTCACAACTTCTAATAAATTACAACAGATGAAACTCAGAGTTCTAAAGGTGTAGAAAGAGATGTATTTTATTCAGTTAACTGTAGATGAAAAGTAAGAAGCTTCATCCTTACTCTGTTTATAAACAGTGGAGAATGGCAGAATATTCAAAAGGTTGATCTGGTTTCAGAGAATCAGAAAACCCAGGAACTCAACAGAACCAATATATACGCTGTTCCAAAATTACAGTCTGCTCCAGATCTTACGGTGAAAATTCCTTCACTGGTTTCTGCTATGTTTCCCAAACATTCTCAGAAAGGAGTATTCTCCTCACTGAGGCTGGCCTGGAGGGTTTACATGCTTTTAGCTATGGAATCACCTTACCAAGAGCTGTGACCTGGCTTCAGACTTTACAAAGATAGTTAATCGTGATTAAAGTCTTTACTGTGAGATTTTTGAGTCTGTTTTATTGCAAATACAATAGGCACATTAAATGAGATTCAATTAATCACTGAGATTTGGATAGCCTGAGTTCTGCAGAGTGTTAATCACAGTTTAAACAAATAGTTAGCATATTCAGCCATTTAGACCATGCTGTGCCATTCAACAGGCTTTAAAAATGAGTTAAATTCTTCCTGTGATTCTGCATGGAAAAGCAAAACAAACTAAAAACAGGCAGTGGAGAAACTCGATCTCTGTTTTGACTTCTAAGTTGTAAAAATCCTTTCTGTTTGCTAGTTTTTTTATTCTCCCTAGTGGCAATGCTTGTTCACATACTTGCCACTTTCAATAATGCACTGATTTGCAGATAATGGGAAAAATATTTTCCATCTCAAATTTCAACCTGAATCTGATATTTTATGCCAGTAGAAGGAGAAATGTTTGAATGTAATAGATGTAAAAAATTCAGCTAATTGTGGGTATTGAAAGAAGAGAAATATCTTCAGTTAACATTCAGTTAGAATCTGATAAATTCTTCCTAGTTGTCCACTCTGCTTATGTTTTTCCCCCTCAAGGATAGTTTGTATCTTCCTTGCAAATTTTCTTATTAATAGAAGAAGTTGAATTTCAAAGAACACCCAACAGTTCTATGAGCAGTGCTGCTAAGCCTACTTTCTTTTCCTCATACTTCTTTGATTTGAGTTCATTTAAATCTAGCTTGAAGGGCTGGCAAAATAACAGTAGACTAACATATTGAATTTCTTTGTGTTTAAGTAATAATACATTTTGTTTGAGGCCAGAATTTTCAAAATGATTTAGCATGTATGACATATTGGCAGTCTTTATTTTCAGAGGATTCCTTTTTAATCTAAAATACTGTAGTTTATTTTTGAAACAGAATTGCTAGGGTGGAGAGCAAACTGCAGACCATGCAGTGGTATTGCAAATAATTCAAAGGGAAACGTAGTGTTTAAAAAGGGTATAATTTGCTAAAGGACTTTTGACAGCAGACTGAAGCACAAGACAGAAGTACTGTCTCAGCTGAACTTTATAGCAAGGTAAAGCCTAGAGCATGTGTGTGCTGAGATTTAGAAATTAAAGATGTTATACTGAAATATTATTATAAGATTGGAATTATAGAGAAAACAAGAAACTACTGGACACTCACAGTATTCTCAGAAGCAAATATCAAATGGATAAAACAATGCTTTCTTCATGGTCGTTGAGACATCTAGCATGAGTTCACTGAAGTATAGCTATGCTTTCCATAGTAATTCCAAATGGAAAGTTTTAAATAACTCTCCTTGTGTTGTTGGAAAACATTTTCTTCCTTTTACTTATGTTCCATATAACCCCTAAACCTAGATCAATCAGAATCCTGGATTATAAAGGTTTTGAAGTGCTAACTGGAAGCTCAGTATCAGCAAAGAAGAAGCACAGCTACAGGGGCTACCGATATTGGAGTTAGTTAGATCTCCAGTTAGAGTATGAGTAACCAACTTCTTGCCTGGTCANATAGGAGGTGTTACTTTTAGAGCAGACCTTGTGAAATATATAATATAGTTAATAGTCAATTAACTTTTTATTTATTAATATTTTTATTAAAAATAAAACAAAGAGACAGAGAGTACCATAAAACTCATGGAATATGTGACCCTGTTTTTTTGAAATTAATATATCAATATCTGTTTTGATATCAGTGGTTGAAATTCTTAGTGAGTTCACAAGGTGTTTGTCAGAGATTTTTGATGAAACATTACCTGTGTTTCATCCTTGAAAACAGTTGTTTACAAATGTACATACTGCCAAAAGTGATGATATGAATAAGACATGGCTGTGAAGTGAGAGATATTTCTCCCTGCTAAGATAGGGGTCACTGAAGTCAGGTAAAGAGACATGGTCAGACTTCTGATTTGAATATCTGATTGCAACTCTATGCAATCCATCATATTCATTCCAGGTAATATATTTATATCAACTGAAAATGGTCTCAGAAACATAGACTGGTGATCTTATTGGCAGTCTTGAAACCTATTCTCAAATTCCTTTACCAAAACAGAAAACTGCATATTTTTCTCTTTTCACAGGAGTTTGTTCAGCCAGTCTACCAAAGTACGTAGAATTATTTGCCATAACTTGTGTTATCACTGCACTGCACAGTGTGCCCTGGTTTCAGCTCAGATACTGTTAATAGCATGCCTCTGGTTGGTTGTTTCTGAGCCTCTTGTCAGGGCTCAGTTGCTGTCATGATGGTGTGGGGAAGCTGGGCTGGGCCATGGGTTGGACATGTCCAAGTAAGAGGGTATGTTCTCACACATCAGGTTCTTGGCATGAATAGTTTCACCTTTAACGCTTTTTGCTGAAGCAGCAATCTTCTGTCCAGAACACTGAACCAAAGAGGTATTATACAGAGTGAAGAGAATCAGCAGTTGACCTGGAAAATGGCCCATTTAAACATGATGCATTCATCCTAAAATATCAAGTAAAATGTTCATCCTACATGCTCTTGATTCATGCATGCTCCATTGCTGGAATAATTGAACCTTGTGTAGTTCCACTAATCAAAAGAAACACAAAATCAAAACATAGGTAGAAAACAAAGAAGAGGATGGTGAAGTCTAGTTGGCTGAGGTAGATAGCCATGAAGTAGGAGGTCTGAGATTACAGCATACTCTGTCTCAAAGTTATGCAATTTGCACCAGTTATTTAAACTTTCCCTAGGTATGTACAACAGAGGAATAATACCCCCTCCTTTCTTTCCCTTATCTTCTCTGTTTATTTAGCCTGTCAGATGTTTGGCACATGGATCCACCTCTCTCAGCATTCCAGTTTTGATAGAGATGTCTGGCTGACACAAATAATTCATGCCAACAGCAAGAATCAAAGTGTCTTGCATTGACTTTCCTGTGTGCATACAATTTATAGCAAGTGATTCTACACGGCAAACACAGTAAGGTACCTTCTCACTCCCTCTCTGCACAACCTCTGTGGGCAGATTCTGTTCATTTGCTGATATCTTACTGTGAGGTTTAAGAATATCCTTTTCAAATTCTACTTTTGATTTGATTTCTTTGCATTCTCAAATATAGTTATAAGCTCAGGGATGCCTGATATTCTAATGTATTTTGGTGTGATTTTTTACAGAGGTATGCCTCCTTACCTAAGCTAACTTAGAGATTTTCTGTGGATTCATTAAAATAAATTTTAAAAGATATGGTGTATGATTAGGTTAGTGTTATGTAAATAGTGGGTTTGGATTTTGTTATTAAGAGTGGGTATTACTTACTTGACAGTGTCTGTATGCTATATCTATGCATGGCCTAAACAGAAAGACTCAGGAGGAAAGGATATTCTGAGAAAAGCTGATATGAGTGGAGTTCTCTGCAAAATACAGATGTGCATCTGCTTGTACTTGTTTAACATGTAAGACACTTTATAGGAGCAAGCTGAAAATGTGGCTGGTGACGAAGGGCAGCATGGAAGAGAGAGGGATATGATTAAAGCTACAAAGGAAAAAAAGCCTGAAGAAGTGTCTGAAGAGCAGATAGTTTTGTAGGCAGTATTGTCTGAGTGGGCAGTGACAGCAGATGAGAGAATAGGGAAGGAAAATTGGCAGTGAGGATGAATGGTTTTATTTTTAATTGGATGGGGAGTGTAGAAAAAAGGTGTCAGGAACTGGCACCCAGTCAGCCATTTACTTTCGGCATGTTCTTATGTTTTTCAGAAAGCCTCCCATCTTGACTAAGTGTGCAAAATTTCTTTTACAGAAGTTACTATAAAGAAATTATTAGTTGTCCATAAAATGAAACTTCTCAGTATATGATATTTTGTTGTATCTGTAGATATGGACAGAAAAGGTAAAAATGCATTACATGCATGCACAGTGGAGAAAAATTGTGTTCCAAACAACCAGAAGTTCATAACGAGCATTACATCATGCACAGAAAAAAAAGGAAAACTTTCAGGATGGTAAGCATTATTTTAATTTTATCATAACATGTCTCTATAATGTCTTGTAACACAGATCAAAAATTAATATTTATTTTTGAATGGGTGGACTTACTTAGCTAAGCATCAGGAAGAATTGACTCTCAGCTAGCAAATCATTTTTATATTAGGCTAAGCAAAATCTTCACAGCAAATGTATGTAAATCATTAAGTTTCAGTACACCAAAGGGAATGTACTTCATACTACAACCTAAATACTAATGAAATCAACTGAAAATGATAGTCATTAGTCAACTGTGCCTTGATAGGATTCCCTGTGGACTGATATAAATTCACCATTAGAAATGGATTCACTCATAGTCCACAGTGATCATTTAATCCCTCTGTAAAGCAGATTTAAATTCGATGTTTAATGTGGTTTTTTTTTCATTTCAGGCCTCATGTCTCTGTATTTGCAGCTTGTGTTTAATCTTTTTTTAAGTCACTTTAAGTTTTTTTATCTGCATTTTCTTGATTTTCTATGAATATTGTTGGCCTATGTGAATCATATAACCACAGATATTAACGACCATCAGTAGAAGTTATCTAATTAGCACAGATCTCAAAATAATGATGTCTCTTGCAACTCAAATGACCTACTTTGATTTCAGTGCATTAAAGGAATGTGTTACCATATTGAAATGTAAGGATAACATTTTGAATGATATCCAAGAAAAAAATAGTTACAAAAATTCATCTTCTCTTTCCTTAGATAGAAATAGTTTTAAATGCCCTTTCAGTGTCTGATTCTGGCAGATTATGTGAAAATAAGTTAGTAGAGACACATGCACACATGCACTTCCAAAGCTTTTCAAACCTTGGCTTAGGTTATTTTGAAAGAGTGAGAACTAAGATTCGTGCTACATTCCTGTGAGTCAAATCATATTGCATGGCATTAGGAGTATATGCTACATATCCAGGTCTTGTACCACTGTGATGTCCTCATTTCCTTACACTTGTCAGATCTGTGTAGGAAACATCAGTGGAGCAGCACTAAGCTGTTACTAGAACAGAATCTTTACTGAGGGAACACTCCCACTGAAATTAGTAAGAATTCTTCTCTACATAGGGAAAAACATAATGAAATAAAAAATGTATAGTATTTCTTAGGAATATTATGTTATCTATGGCTTTTCTTGGCTCATTGCCCTATCTGCACGATAGTTATGTTAGGCAGTCATCAGTCAGTGGAAGAAACAAAGCACAATGACAGTGTCCTACATGCACTCTGCTAATGACAACCCCTTCCTCAGAACACTGTCATTTCTTTATGGGAAGAAATTAGTTCAGGGAATATGAAACTGGGAGATGAGAAAGCTTTTTGTAAAAAAAAATAGCTTATGTACTGTTGATCTTTTAGAACAAATAAGATACCGAAAAAGCAGTGACTTTGTTGCTACTAATGATTTATGCATTGCTTCCTGAGGGTTTATAGAGGGAAGAAATGCAGGTTCCTGAGCACATTTCAACCTATAGATAAATATATCTTAATATTTTTAATATTTGGTCCAGAACACTTTTAAGGATTATATAATAATAACTTCTGTGTTACATATATTTATCAATGGTATCAGTTCATTATGTCCTCTTTTAACAACCGAGACTTCAGATTTGATAGAATTACTTTTCATCTGTATTTTGTAGTTTCTAAAGTGATACCTGATGGTCAAGAATACCAGTAAAATGAAGAAATAAAAGGAAATAGAGTCATATAGAAAAAATGATTTTTCACTGCCAACTATAATGCAACCTACAGTATATGATCCATCTTTTTTCATAGCTAACTTATCTACAGAGGATGTAGTGATGCCTAAGACACCTGGCTAAGTCACTTTTCATAACCTCTCTCATGAGCAGGGCTGTAGTGCACTGCATGATTCTCTTGTGGAGAGCTGGCCATTCCACCTTCATGTGCCTCAGACAAAGTGGGCATCAGCAGCTGTGAGCAACAGGAATCTTGCAGTTTGACATGGAATCATAGTATCCCTTAGGTTGGAAAAGACATACTGAAAACAGAACTGACTCAGGAGATGCTAGTGGCCACTAGAAGATGTCATCCAATAAGTGTGATCTGGAAAGGTAAAAGGGGTCACTCTTTGATCTTCTTCACCGACAAGAAGGTCTTGTTCCTGGGTCCGATATAAAGGTGGAAAAATCTGATGACTATAATTCTTAGGAATCATCTACAAACCACTCTCCTTCCTGTCTCTTTCCCTCCAGCCCTGCACAGTCTGAAATCAGAATTTACTGCCATTTTGCTGATGATTCAAGAGGCAGTGACCTTCTTTCCCAGAGAAGTAATGAGTCATCTGCACAGAGAACAGTAAAACGTGGTCTTTGAGTGGCCCTTTATCCATGTCTGGCTATTTATCCAAGGGCTGTAAAATACATAAAGAGTATGAATGCCCATAAATTAATTGGCAGAAGGTGTATTGATGCCTCTAATCTGGAATAGTTTTCTGATGCCTGATGTGGGATCAGCTCTATTTTAACCCTTACTACTCTGTTTAATGTGTAGTTAACCAGTGAAGAGATACCAGTTTAACAAAATTAAAAAACTTGCCCAAAGTCCCAGTTGAGCACTGTGGCAAAACCAGTAATGAACACAGAGATTTTAAGTCCCACAGATATACTTCAGATACATTTCCTTGGTATGCTCCATGGATATTGCTCAGACCATTCACAGGAATCAGATATTTTTGTTGAAACTGTCACTTTTCTGACAATGACATAATTTTAGTGTGATGGTTATTTGAATAGCACAGATGAATAGAAGCTGCATGACCTACCCATGCTTTTGTTATATTTGAGAGTTTCCTATGAGTTTTAGCTTGAAATTGTATTTTAAAGGCAGTTTCTGGCACCATTCACGGTAGCAAAGCAGGTATTAATTCTGACTGCCCTGCTTCTCTTTTTCTATTCCCTTTAACAAGTTTTTTACTAGGTTTCATCAGTGCAGATCAGCCCTGTGAACCTAGCAAATATAAAATAGATCTGTGAGGCTTGCTCATTAGACACATTTTACTTAAATGGAGGTGCAGATTGCTATGGTGCCAAGTCAAGCAAACAAGTGAACATTCCAGCCAGCAACAATGAGAGATGGGAGCTGGGTTTGCTCACTGCTCTGTGTTGCCCTCACTGTCATGTGCATCGGTGATTAACTTGCTTTACTCACACAAGGCTAGACAGACCAAGAAGGCTGTATGATAGGTAGAATTCAAACATATAATAAAACCTAAAGCTTTAACTTCAATTGTGCATCACTATCCTTGAAACTTAAATCATTTACTTAGGCATACAGCTCAGGACCAGAATGTTTGCTATTCTTTGAGGGTCAAAAGTTTTCTCCTTCCTTGAGCAACTGCGCTGCTTGATACTAAATAAATGATCTTTGCTGATGGTTATATGTGTCTATGCACATGTGTTTATGTACACATCTGTATGCATATTCTGTATTATATATTTATGCCTGCCTGCATGTGGACAATATACTTACAGACAATACTTTTATATATGAAATCTATGCAAAGTTTATTATATTTCTCTGAAGCTCTGTGAAATACTGATTTGTTTTCTTAACTAAGCTGAAGGAAAAAGAAAAAATAAAACAGTATTATATTTTTTTTCTCCATTATCTTTGGAGTGAAGTAATGCAATGTGAACACTCCTGATTGACAAAAATGTCTCAAATTTTTTTTGCTATCTGACATCAGTACTGCATGACAATTCACCTTCTCTTTCCCTCTCTTCATTTTCTTGCTTCCTGTGTCTACCTGTCCAATGTGCTTTTACATGCAGAAGTTACTAATCCCTATATGTGCGCATATTATTTGGCATATTAGAAACATGGACTGGCTAATCATCATACTAGTGCTAAAGAAATACTATTCATAGAAATAATAATAGGTGAATAACATTTTATTGATTTTGGAAGAAATATGTCCATTATGAGATTCTTTGTTCCCTTTGCAGCCCTTAAAGGTCTCTGTAGTTTTATTTCTTACTTAGTTTTTGCAGTTCATTAATCAAGACCTTGTTTGCATCACAAAGACTGCAGAAAGATACAATATACCTCTATTCCTAGACCAAGTAAACTTAAGACTTGATTGATTACATCTCTTTTTACATTAAATCTGCTTAAAATTTCTATTCAAATTATAATGTCATCGTAAAGGCTCCCTTCAGCATGACAGTAGTTCCAGTATGTAATTAGGATATATAAAAATCTTCACTATAAACAGAATTTTAATACCTACAACATCATCACAAGAGAGATTTTATTTCATGGAATGCTTTTATCCTATTTTGAGGCTCTAGCATGAGCTGTTGTCTTGTTAATGTGCAATGAAATAATGACAAGATCGAGTCTACTGGCACCCAAATTGTCTTATGTCAGGAGTTATTGCAGGCTTTTTTTCTCCAGCAGCCTCACATGGTTCTTCAGTGCTAAGGCAATGCTGCAGCAGTTCAGATACAATATGCAAGATTTAACAGCTAAAACAATATTCCACTCTTACTTATCCAGTCTCTGTAATTTATTTTCCATTACTGATCTATTTCTTTTCACGAGATGTGAAGATAATAATAGAGCTAACTATCATTTTGAATAGATAGGTATTAGAAGGGTATTCTTTATCTTTCTATCTGTATGGATTTAGCCAGAATTAATTTTCATTTGCAACCCTGATTGCAGAGAAATCTCATCCTTATATTGCTCAGTGTTCTTACTAGAGTACAGAGGTGTCAAATACTATCAGGTACTAAATTAGCAAGGACATTTTCACTGAAATTGATTTCTCGAGTCTTTGGAATCCTTGAAATCACTCAAAGTCCTTGTTGCTTTTCAGGTACCCTATTAATCTTTATAGGATTGTATTGACACTGTTGGCTGCAGCTTTCCTGCTTTGGTCTCTGGACAAAAGTAAACATACCACAAATGGGCAGGGACCCACTTTTAATTCAGAAAAATCCATGTCCAGTATTTAAACTGAACAGAAAAATCATATTAAATGCATTAGTAATCACAGAGTGTAAGTGAAAAGTAAGGTGCTGAATTACTCATGAGTAAAGATAGTATTCATGTCAGTCTCACTACTGACTTACCTTTGCTTATCTCTCAGTTTGGTTTGAAATCTAATAAAGATGTAGTTCAGAGTGAGGTGAGTGAACCTCATAAAAACTCAACATTTTCCAAATATTAATAGTTTTAATGGAAAAGAAAAAAAAAAAAGAAGAAGAAAAGGGAAGAAAAACAGCTTGAAACAAGGAATAGTAAGTCTGGTAGAGAGAAAGGAGGAGGTGGACTGCAATTGTAAGACCCCATTTGCAGGGAAACAAAGAGCAATCAATGTAATAGCAGTATAAAGCAGTCAAAAAAGGACAAAGGCTGCAGTCTGACATCTTTTATTCCTGAGCCCAGGTGGAGCTATAATTGGCGGTCCCAGCTTGGAGATGAATGCAGTGTAAAAGAGTCCTCTCCTTGGAACGGCAGACAAAGAAATGCCGTGGTTTTCAGAAGAACAGTCAAAGAATATCTCTAGTTCTTTAGTTGTGAAAAAGAAAAAAAAAAAGAAAAAAAGAAAAGCCCTCCCCCCACCTCCTCCCCCCAGACTGTCTAAGGGAAAATGGGGGAATAAAATCTTGGCATGTTATAAAACCTGTGGCTGGAATCTGTGAAATCCAGGGCTGCTTGAACATGTACCTTCCTGCTCAGAACCCTTATGGGCCAGTGAGAACAATCAGCTAAAGAGATGCTGACATCCTCACACAGTGATGCTGGCCATATCTTCTAATTTGGGTGCCAAATACTAACTCTTCTGTTCACAGTTAGCAGGGATGACAGAAAATCTGGGCAGGATCAGTCACGACCACTGGCATTTAGATTTAACTAATGCAGAATGACTGGTTGCTTGCTATATAAGAAAGAAAAGATATTTTTTCACTCAATATTCTCAGCTGCTGTACAAAATTCCAGCTATGAGGTGTGTTCCACAAGGAAGTACATGGCAGCTTTTGTGTTGAAACACAGGAATATCAAATATAGGCAGATGGGTTATGCCCTTTTCAATGTAATTTACTATCACTACTTTGTCTCTCTATTTTTTTTTCTCACTTGAACTCTAATTTTTTTTTTAATTAAATTCATGAAGTATTTCTGCAATGCAGACCACAAAGTACATAGATTTGATGATAGAGTGGTTAACTTTTTTTTTTTTTCAGAAAAGGAATAACAGACCTAAAAAAAAAACAATAAAAATATATATGAAAGACAACAGCAGGGGAAGAAGAATAGCTTTTACAGCCTCTCTAAATAAACTAGTTTCTTAGGGAATAACTGTATTAAAATTAATCAGACACCTACACTTCAAATTAACCAGCAAAAAAATGCTCATTTTCTTTTCAGATGTTCTATGCAAGTGTGCTTAACTATCATTTACTCAGTGGGGGACAGATAAAAAAGGCATATAATATGAGTGTGTTGGTTTACTCCTGTCTTATGGCCAAGAATAGATCAGGAATAAAGACTTAGTTCTCTGAGACTAATAGTTTGCAGTCACTGACCTTTTGTTTCAAGTTTTAATTTGAAGTTTGGATGAAAATTTATAAGCTCCAAGAAAATTCAGCCGTCACTTGTTGAGCTTCCAACAGAAAGTGTTTCTTTTCGTGTGTGTGTGTGTCTGCCTATATATATCTATGTATGTATAAATCCACATACAGACACACAGAACAGCTTATAACAGAATATAATTACCAGATTTGGTCTGCACTAGCAGTCTCTTGCCAACATAGCCCATCAGTATGTCCTTAGAGTAAGTGCAGTATTTATGTGATGTTTAAATCTGATATTTTCCTAACATAAAATTATTTTCAGTTGAGAGAATTTACTGAGCTGGATGTGGTTTCTGTGTGCTCAGTGGATCTTGCTGAGATTATTATTCAAGCATTTGTCCAGTGTACTGTTGAACTCATTTACACCTTTCAGACTTACAAAGCTCTTTCCAAAGATGCTAGATGTTTTTTAGAATTTGACCCACTGTTTAAATCTTGGTGTGATTTAGGTTACAACATCATGCGGAGATATTGTTAAGAAGCTTGTTACTGTTTTCCATATAGACAGAAAACAGATCCATCATCAAGTCCTGATCTCACAGACTGGTGGCAGGGGAAAGACTGTAACTACTCAGTTAGATTAAAGACTGTTGGATTATTCTCTTCCACTGATGAAAATAGTGATAGGAGTTACACCTGGATCCAAATAACAACATATTCTACCCTTAAGCACACTGTTACCTCATCAGTAAGCATATTTAGAATAGACCCTGTCCCATCTAATTCTCAAAACTTAATTAAAATTGCTAAGCAAGTGTTGATGTTGGGATATAAAAGTTGGTCAAAAAATGCCAGAAGCGATTCTAGAAATTTAAGGTTACAGAGGAAAAAGTTCCAGTGCCCAGGAACTTTACCAGGTATCCATTCATTTATTATCATCATTGCAATCTTTCAGGAGCAATAAGTGACTTCCATGCCTTATTTACTGAACTCTCACGCCAGTCCTAATAGCTATTCCTGATCACTTCACACACCTCATACCTGCTGGTGTTTAAATCCATTCTACTTCTGCATCTTCTGATTTCTCTCTCTGCTCTTTGGACTGCTCTTCATGGAATAAAAGCTCCATGCAACCTCATAGCCACAGTATTCAAATGATCCATACAATCAAAATGGAATCCCGTTTAATTATTTTCAGTCCAGATCACACAACACATTCAGCAGTGATCTTTTCCAGATCCTTATCTTGACATGCACCCTGTGTGTTGTAGTCTTTCTTCAGAAGAAGGAAGGACTGGGGAGGAAATCACTATTGGGAGATGTAGATTTCACAAGTATTTCCTCCTGGTGTGAAAATGTCCAGCACTTCAAAAAGCTGTGTTTAATCGTTATTATAAAATAGATCAGTGACTATTATTTGTTCCTGACTACAAATGGTATGCCCTGACCACAGCCTTCCTTTGCATTTCATCTGGGCATAGCTGTACTTTCCAGCACCGTGTTCAGTATCACAGTTGATTTTATTAATGGCTTACTTTGCTATCGGGTCCTCTATGATTATTAGGCCTGAATTTCAGACTGCACTTGTTGCTTGCTTAACATCATCTGTCAATTATAATATTGCATCTCTTAATGGAATCAATGTAATCAGTTGATAATATGTACAATGTAATCGGAAATTACAATGAAAATTAAGGAACAATTTCTAGTGAATACATGCATGGACATTGATTCAAGACAGCCACTCTCTTGCTCATTTATAGCTCTACCTGTTGCTCTTTCAGCTACATTTTGCAACCTACTTATCCAGCTTTTCCTCCAATCTCTTTCCTATTCTTTCAGGTACAAAGTAGGATAATGATGTTGAAGTTTATTAATATGTATTAGCATATACATGCATTGAACTCAGATGTATGGGAAGAAACGCCAACATACATTAATGGTTAGAGGCATTCCATATACATGGAAAACCTTAGAATTTCTGGTGGTCTTTGTATCTAATTTTTAACTTTTTATGTAATGCATTTACATATGGTTTCTAAACATATCTAAAACTGTTATCATATTTTTGTTTGTGAAATTTATCTACATGCAAGCCTAACATATGAAGTTTGTTATGAATAGAACTTTAAAATCATGTAATTTTAAATTTTGAAGCTGGTGACAGGAGAAATATGAAACTGGGGTAGGAAGTTGAGTTTTGATAAATTTTATCCATCTTATTTTTCACTCATCCAGTTCTGTACTATTTATCACTTTTGTTTACCTGCTGCATTTGCCACAAATTCTGCAAGTGTCAGAGTCAGGGAGAATTTTCTCTGTTATATGTATGTATACTACATAGTACAATTGATCCTTGATTAGGTACCTAGGCAGTAGTGTGATGTAAATAAATAATAGCATTACAGTGCATGGCTTTCTGCGACTGAATTAAAGAGAGAGTGGGAAGGTGGAATAGGTATGTTGTAAACTGAAATCAATACTGAGAGAATCATAGAATCATTTGGGTTGCAAGGTACCTTTAAGATCATCTAGTTCCAACCCCTCTGCTACAGTCAGGGACATCTGCCACTAGACCACTAGGTTGACCAAAGCTCCATGCCGCCTGGGCTTGAATACTTAAAAGGAGGCATCCAGAGCATCTCTGGGCAACCTGTTCCAGTGTCTCACCACCCTCGCAGTAAATAATTTCTTCTTAATCTCTAGTCTAAATCTGCCCTCTTTTAATTTAAAACCATTTTGCCTTTTTCCTATCACTACGTGCCCTTATAAAAAGTCCCTCTCCAGCTTTCCTGTAGGCCCCCTTCAGGTACAGGAATGCCACTTCATTTCTCCAGACTGAAGACCTCTGTATCTCTCAGCCTGCCATCATAGGGTAGTAGGCAAGTATGATAGTCCCAGAATAAATCAGAAGAACAAGAGGCTCAAATTGAAACTGTATTTGGTTTGGAAGAGCCAATAATTGACACTATTTATGTTCATTTTATTTCTTCACATAATTGGGATGAGCTTCCATGCTTACTAACCAAGATCCAGCTGGATTTGCTAGCCCCGTCTGACAGAAACTGAAAGCCTATTTAATTTGAAGTCTAATATTTTTGTTAGTCAGTCAGGGAGTCTTTCATATTCAAGCCTTTCTTACAACTATTATAATTTTTGAACTCTTCTTGGGAATGTGTTATATTAAGTGCTAAACTGAAAGGGATTTTAGGGAAGATTATCAAATACCTATGGAACTTCATGACCAGATCTGCTACTCTGCTTACTGGTTTTGCCTTGGAGAATGAAAGTACTTAGCAATCTTCAGAATCTATTAATCCTTGTGCTCTCTCTAACAGTAAAAAAAAGGAATGTTAATTATTAAAAACACTGCAGGAAGTATATGAGCTAGAAATTCACTTGGAAAATATTTAGAATAACATACTCATAGGAAGATGTATTCATCAAAGAATAGTGAAGTTGTAAGACACTTGTGATCGTGTCCAACTGGTGTTCATTTTTTAAACAGTCTTATTCCATCAATTTTAAAGTCAAAAGAACAATTTAGTAGTTGGCATCTCAAAAGGAATGCCAGTGGGCAGCTGCTCAACTGTGTGGCTGGGCTCTGAACTACTCCTTCATGACCACCTTACCCAGCATCAACTACCTGAAAGGATAAATGTTTAGTGCTGTGAAAATCATCGTGCATTAGTTATCACAGAATTTCTGCAACTGCTGTTAGCAAATACACTATAGGTAGATTTAACTGTCATAAAGATTGTAGTAGTTTTTAGGGCACTTGGGAGTCAGAAAATATGGGACATTTAAAGTACTGTATTTGCCCTTGAACAACTCCTGAAAGTGGATTTTAGGGCTTAATGAGGTCCCCGAGGTCTGTATGATGAAGCTGACTGCCCATGATAGCCCTCTCTAGACAAAACTACTTCATCAGAGATTAGTTTATGGAGGTGCCTTTTACTGATGTGTTCTGTAGGTCACAGCGGCACCGGTAAGTGGGATGAACTCCCCACCTGAGAGAAATTGTTGAAATAGCTCTGTTGATCACAAAATTAAGAAAAGAAAATGCTACAGTGCAGTAGAACTTCTTGGGAATACAGAGAAATCTAGAATGTCAGTATATATTGAGCTAAATTATGATGAAAATCTCCTTTCTTGACATCATAGCTACTGAATCTTAAAAAAAAAAATCTCCAGTAAACTAGATTTATTTCTGTTTTATGTTTATCATGACTGTTTTCATTCAAGTCCTAGTGTCAGGAAGATATTAAGGCAAAGGCCTCCTGGCAAAGGAATTCAGAACTGCCGTTATGACAGTGGTGATATCACCAGCTACACAATGACAGTACTAACTTTATCCAATGCTCTTGACTTCATGCTGAAAATGAGAGGTTACACAGAGCATTTTGGCCTTTGTAGGGCTGAGATATTGCCAGATCTCATTCTTGGGAAATTCCTGGAAGCAAGAAGCTGGGCCAGACTGAATAAAGCTTGATACTCTCTGGCAGTGTCTCCTGCCTGGCTTGGAGAGTCATAATGACCCAAGATCACTTTAACTGGAACACTTATAAATATTTTCAACCTGATCAAACTGTTACCCTCTATAGTTTTGATAAGACAAAGCTAGGTCACTCTGATTGAACACTTTTATTTAGTGCAGGGAAGTTCACATTAGAAGACAAAACTGTGAAAAAGAAAGTAAAGTCTGAAAAAGCCTTGAGATGCAGTGCACACTTTAATATCCCTATAGTACAAATGTTTGTACACTGCAAGCACAGATTGAATATAAATTAGCAATCTTGAAGTTACAGAGCTTGATATCATGCTAGTTATCAGTTATTACTTTCCGTCTTCACATTTTTAATCTTCAATTTTAGAGTTGGAATTTAATAAGTCTTCCATAGCCAACTGAGACCTCCTCAAATCATGTCTATGACTTTCCCACTTCACCTGAAGTCAGCTTTGAATTGGCTCAGCAGAAACTTAGGAGTACGTATGCTGCATCACATGTGGCTGTCGGAGTGTAGAAAGTGCAAGCTAGACAGCAAGGGAAGTGGAAAAGCTTACAAATTGGTAATTCTAGGACAAATTGTATTTTCTGGACTACAGTATTGGTTTTTTTTTCGTTATTTGAAGTTTTCCAAGCCTCTCAAAATAGTATAAGAGTTCATATGGTTCACAAAGCCATCATATGATCAAAGTACTATATTTTTCTTTGTTTTCTTTTTTTTTCTCCAGTAATATAAGCCTGTTTGCTCTGTGGAAAGTTGATTCAGTAAATTCAAAATATTCATAGGTAAAGAGAATCCTATCCTGCTAAAACACAGTATATCTAATTGGCATGTGCGTGTGTGTGTACATACATAGATATTTGTGTAAAAATCTGTATGTATATGTATACATTATGTATTTAAATTGCACTTTCCTCTCTCCTTCAGCTTTTCTACTCTCTGTATCTCAGGCTTGGCTTAGTTACTGATCCATTTTTACATTTCAGGTAACATTTTCAAAAGTCTTATTGTATGTAAGAAAGAAAATGGCATTCAGGATCTGAAGGCAGTTTAGGTGCTTTTGAAAGTGAGGTCAGAGATTCCCTGTCACTTGGATACATAAAATTTTTTACTTTCTGTGCTTATGTCAATTTATTATTAGTATCAGAGTCACATAGAGGAGGCCCAGTTGTAGGAACTGAACTCCATTGTGCTGAGTTTTGAACAAACATATTCTAAATAGACAGCCTCTGACTCAGAGCATTTAGATTTTTTTTCTGTCTGTCCCTCTGTTTTCTTTTTATACTTGAAATTAAGTAGAATGAAAGTAATGTTAAAATTTAAATCTGCAGTGTTTAAATATGCTTGAAAGAACAGAAAGTAAATTCGCTCATCCATGATTTGTAGTAGGAGAAAAGATCTGCTGCCAAATGGAAACGTAAGGAAATAAAAATGATAAATATCTGAATACAGAAACAATTGCATGAACAAGTAAAAATCTTCCCTATTCACTGTTTAAAAATGTTAACATTAGGAAAAGCAAATTTAAAAAAATTCAATACTTTACCAAAATTAATTAATAAAAATGAATGTTTAAAAAGACTATAGTATGTGATGTAGTTATTACTTCAGATAGTATAATTTCCATGCCTTGGCTGTGATTGTATTCAAAACGAGATTAACTTTTAAATCAGTATGGCTGAATCCCTTAGATTTCAAAACAGTGGAGTTATATCCCCTGTTCGTTTCTTTTTCCTTCAATAAGTGTTATCCAGGGAAATATTATGGCTTTTACTGCAGAAATAGAGATGGAGAAAGTATTATTAGAGCACCCTCAGTATTTAATAGTAAATTTGTATTTCCAAATCCAGTTCTCCAAGTGTTTTTAGATCACATCTCCCTTTTAATTTTCTGGATGCTGTTCAGTGAGCAGAAGGTTATTTCTTTATTAAGAATTACTACTACTACTACAACTGCTGCTACTAATAGTAATAATAATAACAATGAAACAAATTTTTTATTTTGTGTCATTCATACTATAAAACTAAAAATAGCACATGGTCTTTTTTTTTTTTTTTTTTGTGGTTACTTGAATTGTCTTTTATTTATCTTTTATTTTATGTTGAGTTCTCCAGAAATTTTTATTTCATTACTTTGTACTGCTGTTAATGACCCAGGGTGGCATTTATCAACTGTTAAAAATTCCACTTTATTGGGTAAAAGAATTTATTATGTTTTCAGGCATTGTACAGTAGCAGAGGCACCTACTGATTTACGAGAGTTGAACTATGTTAATGTACAAGATTGTCCCATTGGCTTCACTTAGACTCCAGAAGCACTTAAAGGACTCTGACTGTTTGAATAACTGTGGTCATTATGCTTTATTTACGTAGATATGTAATTTAGTCTGCAGGGTATGTGGACTTTTTTCTTCTATGCATGGCCAGCCTAAAAGTCAACAAAATTCTAGTCCATTATATTGCAAAATGTTTCTTGGAAACTGCAAGAAATTGATGGTATTTCCCTCCTTATTCTGCTCTTTTATTAATGCAAAAATATCAGAGATGTCAGAAAGTCTGGGCTAAATTCTGGAGAAGATGGTTATTCAACTAAGCTCATACAGTTCATCTGAATTGACATACGCACACGATGTGCTGGGCTCAGGTTCTCACTTCCCATAAGGAGAGCACCATGAATCCTCCTTTCTGGCATCGTCAGTGAAACCACACTGCATGGGGGCTTATATTTGCCCTGATCGTCTGACAAAGTAAGTTGAAAACTGGCTAGAGCATTCTTTCTAAACAGAAAAGGCTTGAATATACCCAAAGATCCTTCATTCTTAGAAACATCAAGAGGATTTTCTAGAACAAAATTTCATTGTCTTTCACATATAAGAGCTCAGTTCATTCTTTAATGTCTCTGGGAAAACAATAAATGAAATTTTCTAGTTTTATCTGCAATTCTTTCAAATTTATTCAAACATTTGTCCAGATATTAGCAAATGGGACAATCTGGGAAAGGAAAAGAGCAATGCAGTGTAATGCATTATACTTTGATTTTCACTTGTTTTTTTTTTTTGTTTGTTTGTTTGTTTATTTTCATTATTTTGTGAGGGATTTTTCTTAAATCTGAAGCTATCTATGAAGTCACTGGGTTGAGCAGAAAAAATAGTTCAGATCCAACCTAAAATGAATAATGAAATGTAAGTTTTCAAGAGCATTTTGGAAGATTTATAAGAAGAGAACAGATAAACATTCATAAATACATTCCATTTCCTCCTTCTTCCTTTTTCCCTTTTCTTTAATCTCCAATCTTCTTTTTCATCCCCGAAAGCTCTGATTATTGAAATAATCTATAGATTTGTCCCATATATAGATTTTCATCTGCTAAGAGTTGGAAATTAACCATTTACACTATGCAGTTTTCAAATGGCTTCTGCCTTCTGAAGCCCAGGAGGTGATTTGTTGTGTGACTCTAAGAAATAAATACTGCACAGAATGACCTATAGACAAAGAAGCGTGCTAATCAATAGAAAATATTAGTATTAATGATTAATAAAGGCATCCTGAAAATCAGAGCACAATAGGGATATAAAGTGTTACCGATTTCACTAGTGTTTCCAGTGCTAGCTGGAAACTAGCTTCAGAATCATCTACTGATGTTAGCTCTACCATTTGGGAGAAATCAGTTAAGTGGTCTAAGCTTTAGAAATTTTATGTAACTTTTTCTGAAAACGCAATAAAATTTTCTACCCACTTGGCCACATAGCACATTCATACAAGAAGGGTAAGATTATTGTATTTGAGCTCTGTTCCTTGTGGAAGATAGAGGCAGAGCATTAAATACCATCCACAGCTACTTAATCTATAGCCCAGATCTTGGCAAAATTTCAGCAATTTAGAGCACTCACTAAAATAATTCTGCTTATATTCATAGAATAACACATGAATGTCCTGTTACCCTGCAGCAAGATAAACTTCCTACAGAAACAAACAGCCTAAAAAGAACTGTAAAAATGCAGCTGATACAGAACCTTGACTGAGACCAGCTGAGTGAGTTATTGGTTCATCAATGGAATTTCAATGGAGATTTCCAAAAGCCTGCTTTCACCCCAGCAGGCTGATGCATTTAAACAGGAAGTTTTAAACCAGACAACTCAAACAGCTTCTGAAAAGATGGGGAAGTGTCACATTTCCTTTTATGTCCTATTACAAAATTTTAAGTGGAATATGCGAATTTAATTTGAATTGGTTATTTTCTGCAATATTTGAGTAATTCAAACTGAAAGAAGACAACTGCAGCAAGGAAAAAAACAAACAAACAATAAATAAACCCTTTTGGGGGATGTTTGGTTTGCAAACAGAGAAGACAAAGTGAGATAGAGATTTTCCTATATTCTTGAAAGGTTTCCTTTGTCAGAAAATCAATTTCTATTTCTGATTCATTTCTCTTTGTAGAAGAATTATCTGCCTGACCTTTGCAGCCAGTTTCTGACCTCTTTGTCTTATTTAAATATGTGTGTGAACATGTATATTCAGTACTCAAACTAGCAGACTGGTACACTTTTTCTCATCTTTGTGCTAGATGAATATATTGCATGCTGACAATTTTCTTCACCCTACTATGACCACCGTGATATGTATACACATACACACATTCCAGCTAAGTCCCTTGTTTCTAGAAACGTTTAAACAAGAAATAAATACATAAAAATATTTATGAATTAGAAAGTTGACATAAGTAGATGGAAGATTCAGCTGGTCTCTGTGTTATTTTTCATCTCCCCCATCAATTCATTTGTATTTCATTGGCCAAACTTTGCTAAAAACATTTCAAAAAGATGGATATTCAAATTTAAATGATATGCCTTGTTTATTTTCTATGATTTTTGTATTCTTTCCACAGGCATCTGCTACTAGCACCAGTCATAAGTATGAATGAATTGAAAAAAACCTGACAAGTTTCTTGTGAGTGTTTCTTCTATTTTAGTAAAGAAAGTGAATGCTGCAATTTTTACTTAGTCCTGTTATTTCCTACAATAATTCAGCCTCACTGGTCAAAATTAAATCAAACAGGAGAAAGAAATGCCAGTTAGGTCTCATTTAATCACATACTAATCTAATGATAAACAAGGGGGCTTTTCTCTGCATGATCTTGGGGTTTTTTTGGTTTTTTTTTTTTTTTTTGTGGGTTTGTTGTTGTTGTTGTTCTTAGCCACATTATCTGTATTTACTTAAACATCATACAAAATCTGTAACACAAAGGTTAACATTCTTGTTTTAAAGCATTACTATTAACGAGGTGGAAAATTTCCAGGTAGAAGCAACAGTGTAGTTCTAAAATATGATAGTCATGTTTTTACAAAATTATATATACAAAAATATTCTACCAGGAAAAGAAGTACAAGTATATGACTACTCTGTTCACCAATTGTAAAGCTGACACTGACCTCACTGAGAGATGAGGCTGTTCAACACTATTCTGACACTAACATATGTGCATAATTTCCTAAATCTTAAAATCACTGGCATTCTTTTTTCATGAAAATTATACTTAGAATTTAAAAAAATTGATATTTTTCTGGAACTACTGAGAATTTTTTTTTGCCTGAAACTTCCACTTATGTATTTGGTCATGTTAGTATCATGATTGTTTCATTATCAGCCTTGGTTTCCTTGGCTTTATGGTTGGGAATGGATAATCTTGGAGGTCTTTTCCAACCTTGATGATAGCATGATTCTATGATTCCTTAAAATAATTTTAAATGTTTATAACTGTTATCATTTTCCCTCCAG
>VXAB01013064.1:0-12163 GCA_013399175.1 Odontophorus gujanensis | reverse complement strand
TCGGACCCTGATATCCACGGCACAAGGGCAGAATATATCCCCTCCACATCCAGCAGGAATCCACTACGTAGTTATAAATGCCTCTCCACCGATCATCTTCAATAAGAGACAAGCTGACTTTGGGATTTCAGATATGACTTGCTCAGGTCTCAGCATTAGGAGTCAAATGAGACAGTGTCAGACTGGAAATGGAGATGGAGCATAGGCAGACAGGACCAACAACTTCCTCTCCTCCCTGTCAACTGACACAAGCAGTACTGCAACCTCCTTTAAAGCTTTCCTTCCCAGCAGTACTTCAAAAGGTAAATTGACGTAAAAAAAAAAGCTTGTGCACTCACTTGACACCCGCTTTTCTCTGATTAGCTATCAGTTTAATTATTGTCTGATCCCCAGGCAAGGGATATAACTCTTGTCTGAAAGTTTTGCAACAATCAACTGCAGTGATTCCTCTTCAATTTCATATTTCCAACCCATTTTCTACACTTTTCTTTCAGAGTACAAGACTCTTTTCCACCTTGCCATAACAGCAAAACTCTACTCTGTGATAAGACCTGCTGTGCTTATGTACTGATGCCTAGCCATGTTGATACCTAGTTTTAGAGCTAGAGCCTCCCCTTACCTCTTATTTTCATTCTTCAAGGCTGGAAGATTTCACAGCTCTGCACTGCACAGAACAGTCACTAACTATCTTGGTCTGCAGCTCATGAGGAACATGTGCAGCACACAACAAAAGCAAGTCCGATACAGTCATAGCATAGATCCTACCTTCGCAACTGGCGATTTCCTCAGGTTGGCCTTAAGAATAGCAACCCGGGACTTCTCATCAGGCAGGGGGATGTAAATGAGTTGATCCAGGCGGCCAGGGCGCAAGATGGCTGGGTCGATGATGTCTGGCCTGTTGGTGGCACCGATGATGAAGACGTTCTTCTTGGTGGACATGCCATCCATCTCTGTCAGGATCTGGTTGATAACACGATCTGCAGCACCACCACCATCTCCAATATTCCCACCTCGAGCCTTTGCAATGGAGTCCAGTTCATCAAAGAAGAGCACACAAGGGGCTGCTTGGCGGGCCTGCAAAAATCAAATAAAAACAGTTAACCCCTGTTAAACACTACCAGGTGAGGAGCACTGATTTCATGCTAAGCCTACCCTAGAATTAAAGCGGCTCAAAGGAATACCAAAGCACTGCTACATCAAAAAACAAGGTGAATTTTCCCCAAACTGGGAACAGAAGGGTGGTAACTGATACCTAGAGGGAAAGTTGGAACAAATTTGCTTAGACAAGAGTTCTCCCTGCAAGATCTGAGGATGTCAGTTAGTTATTTAGGCACTGGGTTATCAGTAGTCACAACATATCAAAAGGTCTGGCAAAAGGAGCCAGATCCTCTCAAGTGCGCAGCAAGAACAGGTGCAAACTGCTACTAGCACACAGGCCCACAGAAGTCAGGGATTCTCCATCCTTGGCAGATGTTCAGAACTAACATACATGAGGGCCTAATGTACACAAACCAAATTTCCAAGTTGTCTCCCTGCCCTGGACAAACAGTTGGAGCAGATGGCCTCTGAGGTTCCTTTCCAACTCACATTGTTTTCTCATTCTCCTTCCAACATCACTCTTTCAGTAGCTTCCCTGACCACAAGAGTGTGGATTCCCAAGGTATTCCATGTGTGTACCTTTTTGGAAAGGATGTGACACTACAGGAAACTGAGCAGCAGGAGTGGAACTCCTTCCTATGTCATGCACACTGCAGGACAACTACTTGTAGAATGCTTTTAAAATCTGTAGAAGGTAATAGATGATGCGTCGACGTAAGTTTTAAGGGATGTGAAGGATATTTATGTCACCCTAACCACTGCTAAGGCACTGGGACATTTATCATCCTGTAACAGCAGATGCAAACTGTAGTGGGAGAACACAAGTTAAATAGTTATATTCCCAAAGAGGATTAATACCCTAATATTCAGGAAAGCAATCCCTGCTCACAGACCAAGTTGGAAAAACCAAAATAACCAAACAATAACCAGGCCAGTAAGACAGGTGCAGTGGAAACAATATTCTGGGGGTATCTCAGCACAAACACAGCACAAGGAGCTACCCTGTCAACACCTACCTTGTCAAAGATCTCACGCACATTGGCTTCAGATTCTCCAAACCACATGGTAAGCAATTCTGGCCCCTTGATGGAAATGAAGTTTGCCTGGCATTCATTAGCAATGGCTTTGGCCAGAAGCGTCTTACCACAACCAGGTGGCCCATAAAACAGAACCCCTTTTGATGGGGTCATACCAAATTTTAGGAACTTGTCTGGGTGCTCCACAGGATACTAAAGGATACAAAAAATAAAATAAAATAAAATAGTAATGAGCCAGAACAGACGTATACCTTGTTCCTACCAGAAACAAAACTGGAGATTTTTAGTGAGTTAAGTGAATGATTTTGCCTGCTTCAAGCCATTGGCATTTTTAGAAACAGACTGGTTTGATAAGGACCACAGCTAAATTGTAAAGCTGCCCTAAATAGCAGAGGGAAAGATAAAACCGCACGCAAGCCCCACAGACTTTCTCTTTTGCTGCTCATCTCAGCAGTGGAGGATCCCTCACCTTCAGCTTTAGCATAAGGCCTTCGGTTTCAAACACTCCCTCGCTTTATTTGATTTATTACTTCAATTCCAATTATATCAGAATGCAAAGTAACACGATATCTTATTTAGTATCTTAAGTATCTTAATTAGTTTTCCTCCTCTGATCATTGCCACTGTTTTGTTTTTAGGCCCATCTCCCTACCCTGTCCCTTTTCTCCCTTTCCCGGGGTGTAGGTCTGTGGGTCCCCCACCCTATTAGTCACGGAACTGGGCCAAACCGGCCCGTAAACTGTTGACAGTTCACTAAGATGGCACACCACGGTATTTTCACTCTGTTACAAGCAATTCCCGTAAGAGCCTCTACATTTACTCTGTTCAGAGCCTGAACAGGAACGTGAAGAGATTCTGGATTTTATTTTTTATTCATAGTTACTTTTTAAGCTGACTAACAAAAAAATAAAATAAAATAAAATAAAATCTGTTGGAAACCCTTACCTGCACGAGCTCCTGGAGTTCTCTCTTTACATCTTCTAGGCCACCAATATCTTCCCAGGTAACTTGTGGCACCTCCACCACAGTCTCCCGAAGAGCAGAAGGGTTGCTCTGGCTCAGAGCCCACTTTCATTAGAATAAATGACATTATATAATTATGTCATGTTCACACACTTCAAATAAGTAATTAGATGCTGCACCTAGAAGAGGGGCACTCTTGCATTACCCTGAAGTCATCCATGGTCACAGCCAGGGAGTTCATCACTTCAGCATCGATGGTTTCATCTTCTAGATCTATGAGATCCATCTTCTTCCTGATAGCCTGAAGAGCAGCTTCTGAGCAAAGAGCAGCCAAGTCAGCACCAACATGTCCATGGGTCTCATTTCCCACCTGAAAGCAAAGCACTGACTGACTCACAGGCTTACAAGCAAGCACTCTGCAAGGGAAAAGTCACAACAGTTCCACTACAAAACACAGCATCAGGAGCATTCATCTGCAGAGACAAGCTTTCCCAATAGCATGCTGCTATTCACCTGTTCCAGATCCACATCATCAGCCAGTTTCATATTTTTCGTGTGGATCTGCAGGATCTCCAGGCGCCCAGTTGCATCTGGGATCCCGATATCTACCTCTCTGTCAAAACGACCTGGGGAGCACAAAACAGGATGAGCTGCTGATTCTGCAAACCAAAGAAGCTGCAGTTGCTGTCTTCCTCTGACTGAGCAACATAATGACAAGCTACAAACGCACAATTTCAGAAAACATCACAGCTTTGATATTCTCTATAGCGTTTATCAGCATAGTTGTAGTTAGGTCAGAGAAGGAAGAAAGGCCTTAGCTGTTTAGGAAAAGAATACTGTATTAACTTAAGTTCTAGATTACAACAAGCAGAGTATTACTGATTTAGTAACTTTTTTCCAAGCCTCATTTGTAGAAAAATACGCTTCCCCTAACCAACATACCATGAGACATTTTTGCTTACTTCTGTCTTTGTGTCCTCAGCATAGGAGTTTGCAAATTCCAAGACAGATTTAGTTTTTCAGAACTTTCTACATTACTCATCAATATCCAAATGGTGAAAAGTAAAAACTGCCACTGCAATATTAACTAAGGTACATATGTCTATCATTTGCCTCTAGTCACGCCTCTGCATATTGAAGATGCCATTTTCTCCTGCAAACTTGACTTCTTTGCTATTACAGACTTTACCAACAGCTCATCCACGCAACATTCACACTGCAGAGGTTTGAAAACCATCAGGATCCTCACCAATAAGAGAGGTCAGAAAATTCTTCTGCAACCTGAGGCACGAACGTTTCCTCAAGCAGCTATTTACTCGCCTAACAGAGGCTACTACACAATTTCAAAATATTTTGGTATTTCTACAAATTCTAACCTAATAAGACAGAAAATGATATCAAAGTCTGGAAGCCTAGAAATTAATTTCAAACAAGTAGCTGGAGACAAGTCACAGTCTATGAAACACACAGATGTTTAATATCAATTTCTGCTCAATCTTTTCAAGAGCCCCGAAGCATAGTCTGTAATAAAGTATCCAATACACAAAACAGAGATGACAATCCTAGTTACCAAACCGCCTGAGTGCTGGGTCAATGCTGTTAGGTCTGTTGGTAGCTGCCATAACAATCACATGTGCCCTCTGTTTCAGTCCATCCATAAGAGTCAACAGCTGAGACACTATGCGACGTTCCACCTCTCCATGTGTCTGAGAGAAAAAAATGAATAGACTAAAAGCTGTACAGCACAGCACAGAAATTAGTGCTGCACCAGAGCAGACAAATCACAGCCACAAGCTGTTAAGAAACATTGCAAACTGTATACAATTACTCTCATGCCTGACTGAAATCAAGCATTAAGCTACCTGTTGCTTTACCCTATACTCAGAAATTCATGCCAACTGTTACCAAAAAGGGTGCACAGGCACTTCTTTACCTCCTATACAGGTTAATTTTTACCTTCTCTCTCTTCGGAGCAATGGCATCCAGTTCATCAATGAAGATGATGGCAGGAGCATTCTTCTCAGCTTCTTCAAAGGCTTTCCTCAGGTTGCTCTCAGACTCACCAGCCAGCTTGCTCATGATCTCAGGACCTGAGAAACAGTAGCACTTCAGTACCCAGAAGCAGCTAGCCCTAAGTCACACAGCTAAATTTTTTTCAGTAAAACATTTACAAGAGAGTATCTGTATTTCAAGTCAAAGCAAACACTATCAACATAGTTCACTAAATTTGCAGTTGAACAGAGAACAGTATGTGGAATTATGTATGCGTACTTTCTATCATTACTCTGGTGTTCTCAGTTTAACACAATTCAGTGCTAGTCAGTGAGCCGTCTCTTTTCTTACCCTATTTCACACTTGGTGAGCTTTTCTGTAATATGCCACCACACACTGTTAATGCCAGTCCTAGCTCGCAAGAGAAGACGTCAAATTACATGGTGATAAATTATCAGGGTAGGGAAGGAAAAATCTGTAAGATACTGAAGTTGTCTTTAACTTGCATTGCACAGGTACACATTTACCTCTGTAAAAGCCTCTAAACGAGCTCCAAAACTAAACACACACACAAAAAAAGCCCCAAACAAATAAGGAACCAGCCAAAAAACAGCCCACACAACCTCCCCTCATTTTTTTTTTTTTTAAGTATAAACATCAATCCCAGATTGAAGGACAGCATTTCCCTGAGATTTCCTACAGTTGCTGAATTCTAATGCTTACAGGTCTATTCTATTTAGATTTTTCCATCACAGTGTTGGGAGTAGTCATGAAGAAAAAGTATGCTTCTTCTGAAAGATCCAAGGAAAAGGAACCTGACCCTCAGGAACACAAAGCAGCTAGCTGACTGAAGTGAGCCAGCTGCAGAGCTACCGGTGCAGGCAGGAATTAAAGACTTTCACTTCAAGTAACTCATCAATTCACACCAGCTCTGCCTGCAGCACCACCTGCAGCTGCAGTCTTGAAATGAGCAAACAAAATATCACTAATTACGACAACGAATGTTATTTTCATTATGCGACAGAAGTATAAGTCTCTGGAGAAAAAGCTGTCTTGGTATTATACATTGACACTTTCCCCACACTTAGGAAGCATGTGATGACAAGGGTGACATTGGGTAAAAACATCTTGAGATAAAAAGCAAGTCAATTCCCTACCGTTGGTCACTCTTATGACATCTTTAGATAAAAAGCAAATCAAGGAGGGGAAGGGGGAGGAGAAAAGAAAATAAAAGCAGCAGTCCTGAAGTACAAATGTTCGGTTATTCCAGCACTGACTCTAAAATGGAACAGAAAAGCATTGAGGAAAATTCAGAATTTGGTCTTCAATGGACATACACTAGCATCTATCTCAACTGCTATAGGTGAGAGTGATCAATATGAAATATTGTCACTTAGAATCATAGAACAGAATCACAGAATCATCAGGGTTGGAAAAGACCTCCAAGATCATCCAGTCCAACTGTCTACCTACCACCAATACTTCCCCACTAAAACTTGTCCCTTAGTACAACATCTAAACATTCCTTGAACACCAAGAACTCCAGGAACAGTGACTCCACCACCTCCCTGGACAGCCCATTCCAGCACCTGACCACACTTTCAGAGAAGAATTTTTTCCTAATATCCAACCTGAACCTCCCCTGGTACAACCTGAGGCCATTCCCTCTCATTCTATCATTAGTTACATGGGAGAAGAGGCCGTCCCCCTCCTCACCACAACCTCCTTTCAAGCAGTTGTAGAGAGCAATAAGGACTCCTCTGAGCCACCTGTTCTCCAGACTAAACAACCCCAGTTCCCTCAGCCACTCCTCAAAAGACTTGTGCTCCAGAACCCTCACCAGCTTTGTTGCCCTTCTCTGGGCACACTCCAAGGCCTTGAAGTCTTCCTGTCATGGTTTTATGATTTTTGTTATTGGCATTTCACATCATAACATTATGTAGTGCATTAAGAGTTAAAGAGTTAATGTTCCAGCTCTGTAGATCATCAAAAGTTCCGGGTATACCTGTCTCAGAAGAGAAGATCTACGCACCCCAGAGGACTGTGCGTTGCTTTGCATTTTTCCATTTTCCGATCACAGGGAAAGATAAAAACTGTTNATACCTGTCTCAGAAGAGAAGATCTACGCACCCCAGAGGACTGTGCGTTGCTTTGCATTTTTCCATTTTCCGATCACAGGGAAAGATAAAAACTGTTAGCGTGTCACAAGGCGCAGGCTCTTTCCTTTTGGATCAACCCAGCAGTGGGCGCTCCCTAGCCATCTTGCCTTCAGCGTTTAGCGTAAGGCCTTCGGTTTTTCAGACACACTCTCATTTTATTTGATTTATTAGCTTCAATTCTAATTATATTGTATTATATTGCGTTATTTTGCTTTCCGATATCTTACTTAGTAAATTAGGTTTCCTTCTCAGATCACTGCCACTGTTTGGTTTTTAAGCCCATCTCCCTTTTCCTTTTTCCCTTTTCCCCTTTCCTGGGGCGTGGGTCCGTAGGCCCCCTGACCCAACCGTCACAGAACCAGGCCAAACCAGCCCGTAAAACACTGACACTTTCTTGCAGTGAGAGGCTCAACACTGAACACAGTACTCGAGGTGTGGCCTCACCATGGCTGAGTACAGGGGGACAATCACTTCCCTGCTCCTGCTGGCAACACTATTTCTGGTACGAGCCAGGATGCCACTGGCCTTCTTGGTTACCTGGGCACACTGCTGGCTCATATTCAGCCAAGCGTTGACCAACACCCCCATGTCCATTTCTTCCATGCAGTCTTTCAGCCACTCTGCCCCAAGCCTGTAGCATTGCCTGGAGTTGTTGTGGCCAAAGCGCAGGATCCTGCAGTTGGTCTTGTTGAACTAAAGTACTTGTTATAGCTTTCAGGATAGTTCCTCCCAATTAATATTATGCGAAACAAAACAGATATTGTACTTTATTTGAAAGAAAAAGAAATGCAATACAGACCAGCTTCTTTTCTGGAAAAAAAAAAAATGTTAGCATCAACAGAAACAAGCAGGCAAGCCCATGTATGTAAAATAACCTCACTGCCTCACTCCTAGCTCTGCCCCACCAACATAAATGAACACCCAGCTAGACAGACTCCCAGTTCCCCCATCACAAAGCTGTCTTTCAGCCACTGCTATGAAACAATCAAGCTTAAGGACAGTGCCACTACAGATGCTTCTACACAAACAGCCTCTAAGCATCTCCAAAGAGGCTCTTGAAAGAAGCAAGCAAGAAAGCAATGCGACTACATAAGCCTTATCTAAACCATTCACTACCAGTTCCTGGATCAATGACTATACAGAAGATTTGGGTGAAAATCAGACAAAACTTACCATTAATCAGAAAGAAGAAAGCCCCAGTTTCATTGGCCACTGCT
Source organism: Odontophorus gujanensis (assembly GCA_013399175.1). Lineage (NCBI taxonomy): Eukaryota > Metazoa > Chordata > Aves > Galliformes > Odontophoridae > Odontophorus > Odontophorus gujanensis. The sequence continues at coordinate 3,697 of VXAB01013064.1, read as the reverse complement.
CGGGCAATCAAAGTTTTTCCAGTGCCAGGGGGACCATACAGCAGGATTCCACGTGGAGGCTGGGGTCGGAGACAATTGACTTAGGTAATAAGCTAGTATATGAATGCCTAAGTAGCTTCACAGTGAAATTCAAAGCATTTGATAAAGTCAGTCCAAAATTGCGATACAAGCTCATGCAACAGCTGCCATCCTACCATCAACACCCTTACTCCTTTGTAAGGCACAAAAACCTTGCCAGTTATGGCAGTGCTGACTCAAAACTCCATTCTGTAAGTGCCAGTACTTTAATCTGCGTCTGAAACATGTAAAATAAATGCTCTCTTAACACCAGCATTCAAAAAATAAATACAAAAGTTACTTATTCCCATCCAATAAGTAAGCCTTCCACATCAAGAAGTATCAATAAAGGTAAGATCACTCATCCACCTGTTACACACAGGCACTTACCTTCACCCCTATGGCCTTGAAGAGCGCAGGGTGCCGGAGAGGAAGTTCTACCATCTCTTTGATCTGAGCCAGTTGCTTCCGGCAGCCACCAATGTCATCATAGCCTACCTCATTTAATGACTCTTCTTCATCCTACCAAGAAGGAAATTTATTAGGCATATGAGTGAAAACAGTAATTCAGTAATTCCTCCTAATTCACAGAACCAAGAATCTGGGCTTTTGTTTGGTGCCATTTCTTTGTTGTTTTGAGATTCTCATTTTCAAAATCTTCCTCATGTCTTCTACGATTGTTTCTTAGCACTGATTCCCAGACATCCAATGGCAAGTGCCTCCATGTCCTCACTAGAACCCACCTTCTTGAATGACAGCCTCTACTACCAGATTCCTTACAGACTAGCACAAAACAGTGTGATCCTCTGCAGCTAACAGAAAAACAGACAATGAAATCTAGTATAAAATTTACTTAGTCCTTAAACTGTCAGTGATATCTGTAACTACCATACAGTTCTCAGACGTAGTGTTTTCTTTTGGGACTGACTCAAACTAAGAGAAAGTTGAGATTCAGACATGCAGGTAAAACCAGCTGTAACTAATTCTTCCAGTACAGCCCTACAGCATTCATTCAGCTCACAGATGTGCTAATCTCTACTGGTCTTAGTTATCCTTAACATCAGGAAACACTAAAATCATAAAATAGCCTGGAATCTCAGAGGGCCTCAGACCAAAGTCCTACAAAGCCAGGACTACTACTTCAAGCAGGTTGCTCAGTCTGTACCTAAAAAGCACTGAAGGTCTTCAGTCTTAAAGATTACTGCCCTAAAATTTAGGGAAACCTTTTTCCTGGGAAATTTACTGGGAATTTCTCTTAAGCCAGCTTCTGCCATTGCCTCTAGTTTTGTCCCCGGTCACAACTCTCCATCAGGTGGATGTCAGTAAGCCTGCCCTTTCACCTTCCCTTCTTTAGGCTGCATGAACCCATTCTCCCAGCCTCTTGTTTATTTTGACCTCCAACTCCTCCTCATTTGGAGGAATTTGCTCCTGACTACCTCTGCTGTGTCCTGAAGAGCACGAATGATTCCCTGGTGCCTCACAACTGTTGAGGTGAATTTTTCAGAAGGCAGCTAACTACAAACCAGCACTCTCTCTGACCTGTGGGTAGTAAAAATGCAGTCACTTCACGAGGTATACCAACCACCTTTATCCCATGCCTCTGAGACTTCCTAGTCTTCATAAAAAGTAAAGTGCCTAACTCCTGACAGACAAGCCACGCAGGCTGCCTTAAACTTGGGATACTCAAGGCTAAATACTTTAAGGGACTGAAATAAAAATAAACTATTTGGAAATCAAATCTCTCACTCAAAAAAGCATTAATTGCTTTCTCTTCACATGGCATAAAATCTAACGTATTAAGCCCTCCCTGCTATGGATCAAGGGAACTTTGGAATTAAATGATGCATTTAATGTCCATAAATTCCATTTAACTTCCAGCATGAGATATCTGGAAGCAGATATAAAACCAGCTGCTACCAAATTAGCTTAACAAAACTAAGAATCAGTGTTATCTCAATATCTGAGGAAGGATACTGGAAGCACATTTCTCTGAGTACTGTCAGGAGTAGATCATCCCATGAAGCCAGAGCTTCTAACCATTACATTCTATACACAAAATGCCGAACCAGGAACTGCACACACTGTCACAGAAACAGATGCCACTAGACAGAGTGGATTCAGTACAAGAACTGCGTGACAGGATTTTACTCACCTCTCGTTTGATGGGCTCTCCTTCACAATGGATTACTGTGTCTGGAGCCACTATGCAGTAAGGACTTGGATCTGTCTCCACCACTTTGAACTCCACTGCACGCATCCCTCCTCGCACCAAGAAGATGTCACCTGTAAAATCTCACATTTTCAATAACCTGCTGCAACTGACATCTGCAAAACATCAACCTCTATACTAATAGCAGCCCCAGAGGACAAGGAAGTAGGTCACACATGCATATACCACAGGTATTTTTAATATTGCTCTGTGTTTTAAACTCAAGAGCAGCATGTACTGTGACAACCAGGGCACAATTTAGATCTGTAGCAGTTAAAACATATCAAATTTCATTCAAAATCAAACAGCAAATGAGAAAAGAATACTCTGGGTAAATAACAAAGAATTAAATGCAATGAACCACATTTTCTCATTTGGTTTCAGTTTAACTGTTCTAGAATGCTTTCTATTCACAAAACACAGCTTCCTAAAAATAATTCAGATGTTTTTTAAAAAAAGTTCCAATTGGTTTACAATGTGTGTTTGATCAGCAACCTAGTCACAAACCTGTCTGAGGTCCAAGTAGTCCCTAATCTTTTGAAAAAGGCTAAGAATAGAGTCCAACAGTAAGATGTTCCATGTTGTTCCTGTCTCCTTTAGAAACTAGCTATCAATTTATAAGAGCTGCCTACTCCCAGAGTGTAGCCCAGGGACAGTAAATTGTGCAATCAAAAGTGAAAAGTCATGAGATAGGATAAATTTTAGTCAGAAGCAACCAGAGAAGAGGCAAAAAGTCCTAACATAATAAAAACTTAATTTGAAATTATTATAAGTTGCTATTAGTTATAACATATTATTCTGCTTCTGAAGAAGAGTTAATATTGCACTATGACTCCTGATTAAACTCACCTAAAGAAGCTGGAAAACGTGATTCAATTAGTGTTTATTAGGACCTATTTGCTTCAGCAGAGGTGCTACTAATACAGTTCTAAAAACACATTTGGTTTTCTAAGTGCTCTCCCAGTTATTAATTCAATTACTTCGAAGAAGTTAATTTAACCAGGTACTAGACAGACTGACCCAAGGTTGAAGCCTTACTGAACCTAGAGCTCACCAATGCAGAGGACAGCACTGAGAGGGAGAGGTTAAGACAGGAGGCAGCCTGGGCTGTAGTGATCATGCCCTGATGGAGTTTATGACCTGGAGGAAAGCAGACCTGGCAAAAAGTAGAGTCAGGACCCTGAACTTCAGGAGAGTGAACTTCGGGCTGCTCAAGGAACTTTCGGATGGGTCCTTAAGGGTGTAGGAACAGAACAGAGTTGGCAGCTCTTTAAGGACACCCTTCGGCGAGCACAAGAGCACTCCAACCCCCAGCAGAAGAAACTGAGCAGAAGAGACAGGTGACCGGCGTGACTGAGCAAGGACCTGAAGCTTAAACTGAGAGAAAAGAGAGAAACGCACAGGAAACGGAAGCAGGGTTGTGCAGCCTGG
>VXAB01013063.1:17783-58482 GCA_013399175.1 Odontophorus gujanensis | reverse complement strand
ATGAATCTATGAATCTATAAATGTATTTCACCACGGTTTACTATGTTTTGACTAATATTCTTTCATTTAAACAGTACCACGGTAAAAATACATTAATTAACTGGATTGCATTATTTTCCCTCTCAGGTTTAAATCAAATATTTATTTTCAATACTTACTCAGCAAAGCACACATCATTTCATGTGCTGAACACTTGTCTACTCATCTGTAAAGCAGAGCACTGTCATTCACTCTGTTCACTACAGCCAGTGGTCATGCATATGTAGACAGTACATTGGTACAAAGCTTCTACAGATTTGTTCTTAGAATACTATTTATTTATTTACTTATTATTTTTAGAGTGAAGAAGGTGAAGGTGATATTTTATTATCCTCTGGGTATTCTTTTCACTATCTACTTCATTTCTTGCAGCGATTCTTCAGTCAAATTTAACTTTTTTTGCCCTTTTTGTTTTTGTTTTTGTATCTCAAATCACATGGTATTAAAGAGAAATGAAGGAATAATGGATTTTTTATTTAATTTCTTAAAGCCAAAAAGGAAATTGGTGACACAAGGGAAAAGGTGATATTGAATTGAAAATGTTTTTTCTAATTTTTTTCTCAGATAGGAATTTTAAAAGAAAATAATTCTGAATGGAACAGATATTTTTGTTTCTTGGATTATATTATGCTGTTGCTGTTGTTCATTTCTTTTTAATAGAAATGGTGCTTGAAATCAACACATGAGTACTAAATATTAAAACCTAAGAGAAATTACTGAAATACTTAATGTTTAAAAACTCTTAGGGAGTTGGCATGTTAGGACTAATCCTTCACAAGCTTTCTAGGGTATGTTGTGATCAAATGAATATCACTGCAAGTGCAGGTGGGATCTCAGCTTAAACATATCAAGAAAGCAAATTTCAAAGATAGAATTTGTATTTTACTATACAGCCACTAAAATAAATGACTGTGAGATGTGAAGATCTTTAATTTATCTTGTTGACCTTATGCAGACACAAGCTAACTTCTAGTCTAAGGTTTGTATTTTATGGCTATTTAACCAAGTCTGACCTTGCTCTGTGGTTGCCAGTATACAGGCAGGGGAAAAATTCAGCATTTTGAGTCTTTTACCTATGTTCCTTTCCCTTGGTTCTTCTTCTTTTGAGTACTCTTGTACTAGTTTAAGTGGCCTTTAAAAGTCTATCAGTTTTAGATATGCATTTTTCATATACATTTTTCCCCCTATTTTTTAAATCTTTTTTTTTACTGGCATCTGTTTGTATTTTTCAGGTTGCCCAGAGAGGTAGTGGGTGCCTTGGAGTCATTCAAGGTCAGGCTTGTTGCTCTTCTGAGCAACCCGATCAAGGTGGACGTTTCCCTGTTCATTGCTGGGAAGTTGAGCTAAATGACCTTTAAGGGTACCTTCCTATACAAATGGTTCTATGATTTTTTCAGTATCTAAGATGTCTAATAAAATTTGATCCTACTAAAGGCCTTTGAAAAATATTATTGCAAGAACTCTTGTACAACAGAGAAATAAATAGCTCTGCAATTCTATTATGTCTTACATACAACCTTTCTCAGTGACTTCGAGGAGACAAAGAATCAGTAACTAAATGATTTCTTTAATGGGTAATGGGATATATGGGCACATGTGATTGAAGAAGTTGACAACAGAACTGAAACGTTGGAGACTGTACCTTTTATTTCACTAAGTTATATATGTTGCTGGACTGTATGGAAAGAGAGCTTACCTCTGATCTGGTAGTCTAGTCCTCATCGTGAATGAGAAGTATATCTTTGCTACCTAACATAGAAAAAGTAGCCCACTATTTGAAAATGTGAATAAGTGAGATCTCTGAAAATTCTTCCTCTGGGAAACCTTCTTTGTGAAGCATAGATAACATATGTCCATGCTCCATTACTAGGAGGGCAAACACTTTTAATGCAGGATTTTTGATGTAGCAAACTTAATAAATAGAAACGTATAGAACCTAGAGAAATTACTGTGAGATGCAAGTCAGGAATTTTCAAGTAGTGTTTCTACTCCTTTTTGGCTTCAACAGTATTTTCTATACAAATGTTTCTTCTGAATATTGTTTAGTTAAATGTTCATAATACATTTTAACACAGACTCCAAAACTCAATTTGAAAAGTCAGGTCTCCCAGTTCATCATCCAGCTAACCCTACTTTAAAGCAATATCAAGCCCAACTCATGTTTGTGAAAAACAAACAAACAAACAAACAACAACAACAGCAAACTAAATGAAAAGTGTCAAGTTTATTCAGTGATAGAAGTGGGACTAAGATTCAAGAATCAGATTTCAATCCTGCAGAGCATATATTACTGTAATCGTCTCTTTATTGTACATTGCCTTCTCTGGGCCACAAGTCTTCTTTGGAATTTTAGATTCAATCTGCTGATTATTCTTTTTATTGTTTGATTTATTTTGTTTAGTTGTTTTGGTTTTTATTCCTGGTAACCTAAGGAAAATACAGAAAATGATTTACAGAGTTTTAACTGAACATGCCTGTATTGTTTCTCTGTCAAGGTGGTAGTAGAAAAGTTACAAAGGGTCTAAATCAAATAATTATAAAATAAAGATATGCTTTGGGTATCATTAGGAAATCCTAGGTAATGACTTTTGTCAAATACAAAGTGGCTTCTGAACTTTAGCTTGAATAACATTGTATTGTAGCCAGGATACGCATGCAAGTTAGTAATACTGTTTATGTTTTCTTACAAATATCTCAGACAATTTTATAAGAATTAAAGTTGTTTCTAGTTTTCGGTTTTAATTGCTTTATAGTTCAAATATTTCAGTTCGATTTATTAAAAGGATATTCAATGTTTAAATGATTTCTTTCGTTGTTCCTTCTTCTGCTGCTCTACCTCAAGCAGTCTTTTATCTGCTCCTTCCTTAGTGTCTCCACCAGAGTTCTTTCCAGAGACAGTTTGAGGAACTTAATCAGCCAAACACTTCTAAAGTCTAGTAATGTGAGCTAGGTGACTGACTACATTATTTAACAGAAGGCTGTGGATAGATTATCATTGTAGCAAAGCTTATACTTAGATTTGTAAGCAGACTTTTGGCTTAAGAAAAGTTATTTCCCCTGAAGACAAAGAGAGAAGGCTTCCGTTTCAGAACTTTCAAAAATCTGATTCAGAGCATGAGGATAAAAATGCTTTGATTATAAAGTAAAACATTCCAAAATGACAGAATCAAATCTAGATAGGGTTGATCATATGAAAAACTTTTTGAAGCTTTCTTTAAATTACACAGGCACACAATAAACATTCCCCTCCACCCCCCAGTTGAAGCAGTACCTGCACATCCATACCCACCCGTGTACACAGATGCATATAATAATGGTAGAGGAAAAAAAAAAAAGGAGCTTTATTGCAGTTGATTAATATCTTGCTCTCTCTGCTGGAATCTGTATACTTTTCATTTTCAAATGGTTTCTTCTTCCTGATACTTCCCTGCATTAAGTATAAAAAGGAAAACATTAGTACAATCCTCGTGAACAATAATCAGACAACTTCAGGTACCAATACACATCTTAGTTGTACTTTCATATATTCTACCTACAATATATATCACTGCTAATTCCATATATACCACTTTGAAACTAAATATCAGGTGCTAAATGCAATACTATAGCTGGCTGTGTCTCTTTTAACTCTGGACATCAATTGGTAAAAGCAAACAAATAAACAAAAGACTAATGAGAAATAAATTTAAAGACTAATTAAAGAATAATTTCCTGGCAAAATCAAAATGAGTTGTAAAATATAAAAAAGGGTGTTTAAAAAATTGCCTTGATGATGCTTTTGGTGACTTCCACTGAATCCTCACGCACGTCTAGACACTTGAGAACCTGGAGTGAAGAAGAAAAGTGTTCAGAATTGATATATCTCCTGCAAAGTCTGCTCCTGGGTAGAACAAGTTCACTAGAGATGAGAAACCTAAAAGTTGATCACTGAGGCCAATTAAATGAATTACTGTAGAAGAACAGATGATAATTCATGAGTGACATCTAATCTATTCTGATTTAATTGCACAAAACCTTAGTGTGTGTAGTTTCAGTCTGCATTGTATTGTGTAATGAGAGCACGTCCTTTTTAAAAACATTTTTTGAGAACCTACAGTCTGTTTAGTGTACTGTTATTGACATATAATTTACTGTTCTCCATTAGAAAAAAGTTGTCAAAGAAGCCCTATGGAAATAGTTGTCATTGTGTCGTCTTTGTATATTGTACAGGGAGACAAATGGTCCTTCTGACCTGTGGGCAAAAATTGTAATTTGTTTTCAGTAGCACTCTTTGCCACAGATATATCTTCTAGGTTATGTCAGTTTAAGAGGGTGTCACAAACAGAAGGGAAAATGATTTATATTTGAATTCTTTTTCACCTAAGTATCATGTGGCAAGCCAAACCTTGAAGAAAATAAAATGGCAACAGTGAAAAATGAACATGCAGAATGGACAAAATGAATGCCTAGGTATCTATTATACCTTATAAGCTGACGTGTGATTTGTTTTTTGTATGTCTGCTTAGTAAGTGGGACATAAGGTGCTACTTAGTGTTGATATGCCAGATGCTTGACCTAGATAGTAAGAAACAGCAGGAAAAGAGTATTTTGTCTTAAGCTTCTTTATTTTTCCCTGCACAATTGAAAATGTGTTAGTAACTTCTCTATCTGTCTCACCTCACCTTACAAAAAGTCAGCACATGTTCTGTTGTAGAGGAAAAGAAATATAACACAAGTGATATAGTCACAGAAAGACTCTGATCTCTCTTATGCTACCCCTTGTTCAGCAAAAAGCTACTTTTTTTCCTATCTTTGTTCATACCACCTCATTTTATACTATGCTTAGACATACATTAATCCTGACTGACAAGAAATCTATAATTAATGTGTCTCAGGTGAATGTCATCACTGAGGACTCAGTCATTTTCTCCTGTACGAATCTCCATAAAACACTTAAAATGTCTGACTTAATATCCTTTAAAATGCTATTCAGGATTGTCTTACATCTCCTCTAAATTGTTATATCTAAATGATGTGTTCATCCCTCTGGATTATGAGCATGTTTTGCTGTGACACTAACAGAAGACAAAAAAATATAACGACCTAGATACACACACACAGAGGACTTGAAATATTTTCCCTCACCTTGCACAAAATCTTGGTAAGATTTCCTTCAATAGAGTTCCTTATATAATTATTTTATGGCACTATTTCCCCTCCTACAGGAATATGCTCTGTAAAGCTTTAGATCATTAATGTCTCAGGCACTCAGAAAATATTAAAAGATAAGAAGAAAAAAGTAAGATATCTAATTCTTTTTTTAAAAATAAATGTAGATTACAAGTAGAATTCATTACACTTCATTTATGAATCATACAACAAAATTAATACATAAGTAGTGCTCCAAAAGTAATTACTCCTATTTATTATTTTGACCCATGATATCAGAGGCATATGGTGGCGGTATATCTGTAAAGGTTGAACCTTCCCACCAGTATTCCATTATATTCTGTTGCTATTCCACAGATGGCAAGAGAAGGGCAGTCTGACAAACTGGTGTCTCACTTGGAAGTTTATATGAAGCAAATGTGTCACTGAATTCCTTCATGTGGAAAAAAAATGGCACCCATTGACATTCGTTGATGCTTATTGAACATGTTCAATGACAGAGCAATAGATGTGAGCACAGTGATGTGGTGAATGGTGTGTTTCAGCAGTAGAGACAGAAGTAGGGAGTCAGCTCTGCTGGTGAAGATTTTTGAGTGCAGAATGCAGACTCTTGTTCATTGCTGGTGAAAATTCATAGGTAATGGTGTCAACTATGTTGATAAATACTGTTTAGGTAGCTGAGAATTTTCTTTATCAAATAGTATCATTGTGCTTTTTTTATCTCTTGTATTTTCCAGGGGAATAAATAGGAGGCGATAATTTCGGAGCAACCTACATAAAACAATACTCTTAACAGCTTATTTATAAAAAGTATGCTATACTGTGTGAAGATCCCATTTCCTGGGCATCCAGGCCTAGGAGTCTCTAGGTGTTTATGGCTATACAACATCTGGAGGTCCCTTCCAAACTTAAACATCCTGTTACAAAATATATTTAGGAACTTGTTGATTTCATCTTCAAAAGTAATTTAAAGTTTTACCATAAAGATTAAAATACATAGTCATCCAATGCAAATTTGTCTTTTTACAAATTATTTTTTATTTTCTATTGGGTTGAAGGCTGAAGTCTTGAAAATTATTTGTTACAGGCACAGAAATCACTGGCTGGAAAAACCACAAAAGGATCGTATCTCCTGACCTCAACACTATAGACAAACAAATAATCCCACGACTTTATATATATTTTATCTGTGGTTAAAAAAAAATAGGTAGTGCAACCTAACAGAACAGAATTATGTGAAATGTATCAGGGAAATGCCTACATTTCCTAGCAAATAGTCAAATTTCAAAAAGAGATTATACTCAACAAGATCACATAAGTAAGTATATTTGTATAACAAATACCACAAATATTTGTTTAGAAATACCAGAGAAAGAAATAAGAGCTCACATTTGCTTAAAAAAGGGCATTATTCTCCATTATGTATGAATGTAGTTGATCTAAAAAGGAATGAAGAACTGATATAACAGATAAGTATACTACTGATTGTCCAGTGACAAAACAACATTTCTCATTACAGCAAATTTTCTCTTAATGTAGGCTGTGCTAATGGTAAAATAAAATAAATAAAATCACAGGCTATCTAAAGATTTGCTAATATTTTAACAAATAAATTTTATTGTAGAGCTCTTAAGCCTTAAATGATATGGTAAGTATTAAAGTAGCTAAGAGTAAATTCGAAGTCAGCATAGTTTAGATTCCTTTCGATAATATGGGCATTCAGTTCACTGGATCCCACCCTGAATTATTAGTCGGAGAGCAATGTCCTCCAACCTTAATTATCACAAAGGGCTATTGGTGATATGCAGCGACTACAAATTTGGTCCAGACATTACCACGTGTATTGTGTGGATATGCATCAGTTATGGGCTTAATTGTGTATGTATATATGTGATACACTACAGATTTAAACAAGTCATTTTCAATTCAAAGCCAGGTGTTACAGAGTAAGTTAATATCACCATAAAATCTGCTGAAGCATTTTCAGAAGGGAAAGGAGAAATGAAGAAGGACTTTGCAGAAAATATTTTCCTTCCTGAACAATTCTTTCTTTCAGGAGCTAGACTGTATTATCTCACGTCAGCAATAAAATCTAGTTGTCTGAGTTTTGAATTTGCAGTTGTGGCTTCAGTTTTCTCCATCAAATAAAACTTAACAAATATAATGGCTGGTAAATACTGCACACTCTTCATGTCCTAGCAGTGCTCTGTTTTCCTTCTTGAATTATATTGCTATTTGTTTAAAATAAATAAAATCCAGCACTGTAATAGCATCAAATTGACTCAACCTCATGGAGCAGCTGTATATTTTCTTTTTTCCCTTTTTGCAAAAGATTAATAAGAAATTTCTTTCTTTAGCTAACACATTATTCAGTACAGTATTTCTCCATTTTTATATAAGCAAAAGTCTAAGTTTCTCCCAAACTATAAATCTTTTTATCCATACTAATATATTTATGGATTTTATCTTCATGATTCTAAGTTTTTCATCATCTGGTTACAGGCAATTATGCAGATGATAAATCAGTCATTTAAAAGCAAGTGAACAAACAAACAAACAGAAGCTAAGATGAAGGATGGGGAAGAAAAAAAAAAAAAGTACAAATACCTGAGATTTTACTTTTAGTGAGCATTGCTCAAATACTATCATTATAATTTCTTGAATAACGAGGAAAATTTTGGACAAAGATGCAAAATATAAATACATATTCATGCACTGATAGCTTCTTCTAGGAAGTGCTCAGCATCCTACTCTAATATAACATAAATCTCACTAGGTGGTTGTCAACAGAGTTACATATCATGCCTGCTTACACCTTTTGAGATCCCTTGTTAACTAGTTTCCAAGCAGCAAAAACACACATAATGCTGTGCCTTGCTTTATTTTAACAACAACAACAAAAAAAATAGTCTTTTTTAAACTAATAGGCCTTTGAGCAAGCAAGAAAAACCTGTTATACCACATGGCTGATACAATCCAAGGTATTTTTCTTCCTCTCTCTCTTTTGTGTGTTCTTTTTGTTTGTTGTTTTTTTTTTTTTTCCCCCCTTGTAGATAAATCTCCTTGGAAGGGCTTCTGATTAATTTTATTTTGTCTTGGTCTCTCATATTTTCTCTAGCCAAACAGGAAATACAGATAGTGCTCAGAAATATAACTATTCATTTATTTCTGGCATCTTTATGAGCCTAAGAAAATAATTCAGGAAATAAAGAAAGGCAAGTCTGATTCGCATTATATCATTTGCAACTACGGACATAATCTTGGTATTTGTGAGGCCATTCAACAGACTCTTCATGAATCTGTGTGCTTGTGTTGAAAGATGTGTTTGTTCCTAAGAAAAAAAGCAGTAAGACAGAGACAGCAAATAGATTTTTTTTTAATTTGAAGTTGAGCTTGCTGTAGATTTTTATTTTAATTGGTTACTTATGAATTCGCAGAAAAATAAAACAAGACTGATATATTTGCCTTTTTAACAAGGTCTGATACAAATTATCTAAGTAACAAAGGTAGCTTCTTGTTTTCCCTAGTTATCCACTTCTAAAATTGTGAACATAGATAAAGAACTTGCAGACTATGTAAGTATCTATTTGGAAGATGAAACAATATTATGGATGCACCACAGAAATTCTGCAAACTGGTCTTTTTTTTATGACACAATTTATATTCCTTAGAAAACCAAGAAAAAGCGTCAGGGACCTAGGAACTGAGTAGAAATTCAATTCAGTTAAAGATAAGCTCAAGATTTTCCATCAGTTACACAAAATATTAAAAAGAGTTACATTCCTGGACTGTTGCAACATGAGAGCTTTAGTTTTAACTTTTTTAGACTGGAAGAAAATTTATCTCAAATGCACATTATTCCTATGATATGCGTAAAGCAACCATGGAATCAAATCAAACCACGGAGGGTCTAAGGGGAGTCAAACTGTAAACTTTGTATTTACATCATGAAGAGAGTTTAATTTTGAGTTTACTGAAACCTGTCTGATTTGGGTCACTTTAGAGCTACAAACCAAATATTTTTATTTTTGTAATGTAAGAATATCTAATTCTAACAAAAAAGATCCACAATATTTTGGTACAGATACTTTTCTTCCCAAATTGTGCTGCACTGAAAAATAAATGCTTCATAATTCTTTATTACAATTTAGTAGAAAATACTGATGATTTAGGCTCCTTAAAAGGGAGAAAATCCTCTCTTAAGTTTGCAACAGTTGGCCAGTTTTCATGGCACTCTAAATTTGGTTTGCAACACGGGATTTTCTGCAACATTTTATCTAAGGTCTTCTAGAAATTTTGTAAAATTTAATGTAACTCATGAATAGAATTCATTCAGCTACATGAATAGAACAGATTCTGCGCTAATTAGTAATGCATGCAACTGAATGATAGTAAAGATTTACAACAGGACTATTTGGATCATTGTTATGTGGAACTGTAGATAAACATCATCCTAGTGTTTACAGGAAGAAAAAAGTTGTTACCTGAACTGTTTTAGATAAACAACCTTCTGATAAATGTTTTCTGAGTTCCAGAGTAAATAATGTACTGACAGTACAAAATACCGTTAACAACATCAACAAAAAATTATAAAATGATGGAAGGAAGGAGATTATCTTGAAGACCTGAATAATGGAAACAGAATTAAGTATATTAGTACACAATGGGATTGCCTGGTCACAGCATGAACCAATAAATGAGCATCTGAGTGGCCAGAGTGGAGAAGTCTAGATCCACCCATCCTCGCTCTCTCTCTCTCCCCGCAGTGCTGCCGGCGGCGCTTCCGGGAGCGCACATTCGCTCAGAGCCTGCGCGTGTTGCCCCACCATGCTTTGCTCTCTTCCTTCCGGCGCGCCAGAGTTCGAATGGGAGGCGGCCGCGTTCCTCAACACCAACGGTTGCCGGGAGGGGTGAGTTCATTCCCTTTTTCTCTACTACCTGTGAGAATCTAGTGTTTGAGTCTGTACCTCAGATCAAGGTTCTGTCACCGCCTTTGTTTATTTTACAAGTACAAAGCGTAGTGCTAAGTACTTGTGTAGTAGTCGCAAGCGTTAACAAATGCAAATGCTTGGAAACTCTGAATCACACCTCAGGAAAAAAAAAAAAGGCAACTCTTGGAACTGACTTTAAAATTGGAAATGCTAAATAATACATTCAAGATTAATTTCTTATTTATTCTTTGTACGTTCGATTTTATCTTCAAGCATAGATTGGCAATCTTCATGAGTGAGATGATACTCTGAAAAGCGAAAAATGAGATTGTTGCTATGTGGCAGGCTATAGGATCACTGATGTACATATGTGTAAGTGGCAGAATCGCTTTGTGACTTGGGGTTCGTTTAAAAATAATTATGAAAAACCAAGGAGGTTAAGGCAGTAGACTGTAGAACTTAGATATAAGACTTCCCAATTAATTTTTTACTCAAAAATGTATCTTTCTTGCTTGCTTTTATTATGCAACTTTCTTTAGTAATTGTTTTGATTGGAGAGAGAGTCTTTTGCCCTCCACCTGTTTTGCAAGGAACTAATGTCTTAAAGTTTCCTCCTGCTTGTCCAGGATGATTTGGACATTCTTATATCATCGTGAAATCTGGACAAAAATAAAAGATGAAGCTGTTTTAAAGTGTTTTTTTTTTTTTTTTCCTGCTTTGATTCTTTTGAACACTTTGATTTTTATTTTCTATCTCCTGCAGTAGGTTTAGAGAAAGAACCTCTTAAATCCCAATGAACGCTATATGAGCAAAACCTTAGGATCTCAAATTCACTGAAAAGGTGTTAAAACCTCTAGCAAGAGGTAGCATCATCATTGCATTCATGCTGATATATTCCACTCAAATTCCCAGACTCCTAAATAAATAAATAACCTAGGCTATTTTTATTATTATTTAGTTTGGGCTTCAGTTTAGCCATTTTGCCTTTAACAATGTTTCATCTACTTGACTGTATGTGGCTTTCTTGTGCTTCCTGATTCACTGATAATGCAGCTGCATCAGATTCTGGTTTGTTACGCTTCCCAGTCAGCTCAGTATCTAGGGGTTCTTTTTTGAGTCAAATGAAGAGACAGAGAAGAGACTGTTGTACCCTGATTTATCCTCCTGGACATTTTTTCTTAACTTTTTTTTTTATTTTTAATTGCTGTCATTACACAGTCAACTGGATCTAAGAGTTAGGTAATCTTTACAGTCCTTTTAAATTTTGTATTCAATGTGTTTACAGCTACGTTAGTCTCCAAATCTTTCATAGTTTGTGCATGTTGGCTTATAGTTCGGAATGAGCTACGTGGCTTTTTCAGGAAGGGAAATTCAGGGGTGTATTTTTTCACAATTGGTACCTGCAGCTGTTTGTATTGTAGATACAAAGGACACTGAACTCTGAATTTAAAGGCAGTGTAGTTGCAGTAAGAATTTGCTCAGTTCCTACAGTAGTGGTGTTATTCCAGCAATGCTCAGTTGTTTACTTACTTTTTTAATTTTGGACTGTAAGGGTTTTTCTAAAGAAAAATGATCAAACGTTTTCTTTTTATTAATTCATCTTTGCTTTCACTTATAGAATAAGGTTTGTCCAGCTTTTAACAAGGGTTTATAGATATGCTATATGCTTCTGTAAGAATGTGTCTGTGCAGCTCCTATAATTTACAGCTCTACAAACAGAGAAGTCAACATTTACTTCTTGCTCATAATTACTTCCATAAAAATTTATTTTAAAAAATCAGTCTTCTGATTACTTGATTGCATTTCGAAGTCTAAAACCATGATAAACATCACATTGTAAGAAAGAATAAATATTACTTTTTCAGTAACACCTGATTAAAATGTTAAATACTTCTGCTTTCCAAAATAGTGTTATCAGAGGTTTCTTAAACAACTTCAGTTCCTTTTTATTGGACCTGAAAAAGACCTTGTAAAGTAGTGAAGTGCTATGGAAGTTGACAAGAATTATTTTAGAGTTATGTATGTGACTTTTCCAAGATTTTGGTGCCTACCATTGGCTTATATTCTCTATAAAATAGATATAGTTTTTCATTTGACTTTTCACTTCCATGCAACTAGTTTCTTAGAAATGGAAGTAGTTTGAGTTCAGATGGTAGAATGATGGTAGATATGTTTGAACTGTATTTGTTTGTTCAATTTTTCTGAATATATGCAACAGACAGTAAGCTACTTTTGCATATGCATCTTTATTTGAACATACTGATATCTTAATATAATTATGTCAAACAGATTTTTAGAACAATTATCTTCTTAAGAACAGTCTTGACACAATATATCTTATGAAATAATTTTCTAAAATTGAAACTAAAATGACAGTCATAATGGTCTAGTTCACAAATTGCTGTGTTAAGAGTTTCCATTTAAGTAAATTGTCTAAGTACATATCATTTTATATGTAATTGTCTCTGTTAAAAACAGTGAATTGCTTTGTTTCCAACTAGTATAAGTTCAACATTCCCACCTACTTCATAGCTTTGTTTGCTCTAAATCTGGGAGCTTTTAACTGTGATAAAGCACCGTGACAGGAATTGCAGCTCAGCATTTTGATACAGTGAATTTCTAAAGCAAGAGAGATAAAGTCATACAAAAGTTACTATTACAGCAATGACTTGCAGGTTAAGAACAGATACAAGATGAATGCTTGGAGCCCATGCAAGCTTATTTGACTGAATGATCTTTCCATCCATTATTAACCATAAAACTATTCATTGTTTGAATGTTGTAGCTTACAGTCATTTTAAGACTGGCTGACAATTTTACTTGCTTTCTGTCTATTATTTTATTCATGAAAAGGCTAGCAGTGATCAAAAGCATTTGTGAATTGTGTGAATTTTTCCATATAATTTCACCTGAAATGAAAATGAGGAAAAAAATCTGTTGAAACATACTGTTATTTTCATGAACTTGAAACGGTAATAAAAAGAGCCTAAACATTAGATTTATAATACAAATTATGAAGATTAACTTAGTCTTATATCCTGCCAACTAAGAAAAGTGTAGAAGTATTGGTCCACCCCTAAGTTAGTACCAGGTGGGTAAGATTCACAAGCCAGAGCACCTATTGACTGAGTATCACCAAAAGGAATGTTAGCACCAGAGGTTAGGATGGGATAGGAAGCCAGTAAGGCAGTCCCATATGACGAAACAGCTACTGCTAGCAGTTTTCCCCATGCTTAAGTTTTTCTCCCCTCATTCTCTTGAAGCCTTTCCTAGTCTGTTCAATACAATTCCTCCTGTTCACTTATGTATTACTCTTTCTCATTTAATTTCTTTTCTGAGATACAAATAATTAAAAGACTAGGATTTGATGACAGACTATTAAATCTTCTTTTAGTGCAAGATTCTTGAAGCATGAACTGAACTGAATCTTCAAGACTATAATTTCGCATTTACTGTTAGTATTTCTTCTGCTATTTTAAATATCTCTCATTCTGAATGTGCATTTTAGCTGCTCTTGCAATTCCATATTGTGGTCTACCATGGCACATTAAAAATTTGGTCTAAGAATTTTTCGACAATACATGTGGAAAAGAAAAATAAAAATGTTCATTTTTGAGGTGGACTAGTTTACCACCATTCTTTTTTCGGCCATACAGATCCATCTCTCTTGTCAAAACACAAAAGGAAGGAGTCTGAAAAAATGTTGTAAGCTGGTTTTTTTTTTTTTTTGTGTGTGTGTGTATACCATACAGAATTCCTCATATAAAGTAAAACATTCATGGATCTTCTTATATTAAAAATGTGTCACTGATCTAAATTTTTGGAAGTGTTACAAAGACAAAGTTGAAGTTATTTTACTGTTCTTTATGAAAACAGGTGCGACGTTTATTTTCTTGTCACTGGAAATGTCTTCCATGACCTTTCAAAGACTACAGAAGGTCGTCTAGTAATGAAGTTAATCAGATACCCTTGGAAATAGACTTTTCTATCCTATAGGTCTGTGCATATGTAGTTTACTTTAGTTATCCCTGCATACATCTTTTTGGTTTGTGAATGGTTCTGACTCTGTCTCTTGTAAAGATAAACCTGAGAGGCTTGAGAAACAAAGAATGATAGTAAGGAAAGAAGCAAAGAATGTGGAGCATCTCAATGTTTACTCTTATTACTAGTTGTTCCGACAATTTTTGTTTCAGGATCTCATTTTCCTTAGGTTTATTTTTGCTTCAAATGTAAATGTAGAAGACTCCTTTTGGCTTTTCAACTTACTTCTTCATTTCCAAGTCATGCTGAGCTTTGACTTTCATTGTTGCATTCTTGAATCCTTGCTGAGGTTTCCGTACTGTTCCTGTATTCATAGGATATTTCCTGTGAAAGTAGTGATGTGTGTGTCCACTCGTCAGTAAATCATTTATTAACAGTACCTTTTTTTATCTTTTTCTTTTTTTTTCCCTTTTTGGGTGTAATTACCTTACTTTGGTTACAAATAAAAATGAGATTATAACATGTAAACTGTATTAAAGCTACACCATATTTACAGTTTAAACCACACAAAGGAAGTGTATCTTTGTGTTTTGAACTTTGTGATAGCTATTTTTGCTTTGGTGGTGTTTTGTTGTTGCCAGTTGTTTTTGTTTGAGTTTTGTTTGTTTGTTTAGTTTCCTAGTCCAAAGGATGGCTTTTTTTCAGTCTTCATTCTATACCTCAAAATAAATGCAACCCACAGAATTGTTGTTTAATACGCCTCCTCCATTGCAGTGACTATTACCATAACAGTATTCAGAAACACTATTTTCTCAGGGTGCTGATCAAAGAGTTTGTGCATTTCTGCCTCAGAAGGAATGCAGTGATGCCTAAGAAAGTGAAATCCTGGTGATTTTTCTATCTGAGAATAACTAAAGTTGACTATGCCATGACACCTGTTTTAAGCCAGGATTTTAGATGATACATAGGGAGCTCTTTTCCTTCCTTTGAAACTGTAATTAAGTTTTATGAAAACGAACCTGAGGAAATTCCTTCTGAGAGAATTTAGGTACATTCATAGAGAACACTGTTTAGAGATCCAGAAGCAGCAAAGTGGCAGAGATGCTTTTTGAAATGATGTTAAGTATTAGAGCAGCCAGGTACACTAGCACAAATAAGGCATAATATTCCTGCAATTTAATTTGTGTAAGAGCAATTTAAAAAGTGAGCTTCCTTTCTTATACAAAACTGAGTTCTCATTGCTTTAATGTACTTCTTTTAAGCCAGACTCTTAGATCTCAAACTTCAGTCATTTATTTACCTTCAGGGTGAAATAATTCATAAAATGAACATCCTCAATATGACAGGTACTAACTCAGCTGTGGCTTTAGTTTTCGTTATTTTGCAAGTGTAATCTGTGGTCATTTCAGCCTGACACCTCAGCTCCAATTACAGTGATTTCTTAACAGTGGGCACTGGTCTTATGTTTGTGTCCATACTGAAACTCTTCAGAACTTGTAACTGCAATAAAAAATGTGGGTGATAATACCTGTGTTATGAAAGCTACCTCAGAATAAGAAGTATGCTTTAGAGCTTTTGTAATGAGTTTTTGATTTCTATTTCTAAAATAGTAGTCTAGATAGAAGATATTTTCTATCTTAATCAGATTGTAAATCTGCGGTTTCCCACTTATAGTTCTTCCAAACTAAATTTTCTATATAGTCAGCTCTAAAAGTCTTCTGACTTAATTGAGTCATTCTCTTCTATCTTCATGTTCCTTTTCTCTTCCTGCAGAAAACAAGCATAATAGATTAGGGCAGCATCTGCTGATTCTAGGATTCAGTCTTCTGCGGAAAGAGAGCAGTGAAGCTTTGGTGTAAGAAGAAAACCAAAACTGAAAAGTTTCCCTTCAGAGATTTCTGATGTGCAATTGCTAGTTAGGATTGCTAAAGTAACTTCCTGCTCTCCAGGAATGTGAGAAGGTCTCTAAGTATATGTTCTCCATCTTGTACTTCAAAGAAGTTTGTTTGGAGCTTCACTGTTAGATGCTGCAATCCCCTAGGAAGAGGAGAAAGCTGGTTTTCTATTCTTAAGCAATAATTTCCTGAGACTCCAGTTGACTGTTCACATCAGTAACAATGGGTTGAGTCTACATGTGTAATGTTCACTTCAAAATGTTCTGACATTTCATCTTTCATTTTCCTCTCTGAGTAAAAAACAAATGTATTTGCTTATTGATAAGTAGGAAGCTACTAAAACCATTGATTGTCATCTTCACTTCCATAGTTTAGAAATTTCCATGTAAATGGAAGTAATTTAACATTAATCTAGATGCCATCTGCTGTGTTGTCTTTATTTCATTAAAGATTAAAATTTAGAAAACAATTAATACTTACCACAGAATCATTAATATTGGAAAAGGCCAGTAAATCATCTAATTCAACCATCAACTCACCACTTTGACACCCACTAAATCACATCTCGTAGTGCCTTGTCTTGAAGAACTCCTGGGGTGTTTACTCCACCATCTGCCCATCTACATTGCACTGGTGAGAACTCACCTAGAGTACTGTGTCTAGTTATGGAGTCCTCAATTCTGGCACATCCAGAAAAGGGCTACAAAAGTTATCCAAGATCCAAGTGTTCCATGATGGAACACTTCCCATATTAGGACAGGATGAGAGGCTGAGAAATGTGGGGCTGTTCACCCTGGAGAAGTGAAAGCTCTGGAGGGACCTGATAGTAGCCTTTCAATATCTAAAACAGGACTATGAGAAAAAAAGGGTCAGATGCTTTAGCAGGGTCAGTTGTGACAGGACAAGGGAAAATGGTTTTAAACTGAAGCAGGGAAGATTTGTACTGAATGTAAAAATACGTTTTTTACAATAAGGGTACAACACTAAAATGTTGCCCAGAGAGGTGATGGATGCCTCATCTCTGGAGACATTTAAGGTCAGCCTAGAGAGGGCTCTGAGCAACCTGATCTAGCTATAGCTGTCTCTGCTCCCTGCAGGGAAGTTAAACCAGGTGATCCTTAAAGGTCCCTCCCAATTCAAACAATTCTGATTCTATGAAAAACTAGAAATTCCTATTTAAGGAAGAACATTCTGAGTAGAAGTCTTCCCACTATATCATGATACAGTGTTCAAAAATTCTTGCTGTCTCTAACCAAGCTATCTGGTGAAATTCTCTAGTGATAAGAGAGTTAACATGCAGACTGAAACTTTAGGGAAATACTTACACTCATCTTATTAACTTTGATGATGATTTTTTTAATAAAACTCCAGGGATACAAACAGACTTTTAATTTGGTAAAACATTTGTACTATCATGTATGCAGAAGTCCTAAGTAAATAGTTAGGTTATATAATAAAAATGAGTTAAATAGTAAGATGATATATTGTTCTTTTACATACTTCAGGAATTCAGAGTTGCTCAAAGTGTTTTTCTTATCTTTGAGGATGCTTTTTTTTTTTTTTGGTAAATGCATGCAGAATGCATTCTACTCACAAATATGAATTAATTCAGATACTGTGCATGCTATAATCCAAACTGTCATTCAGGATTATAGGGGCCAATAGACCAACTATGTCCTGAGGGTGTGAACTGGGACGGATCAATCAATTTACAGAGCTTTGGCAAAAGCTGAACAGCTGGTACTGAAATTCTTTGTTGGAGAAATGACCAACCCACCAGCGATTATAGATTTAAGCCAAGATTTGTGGTTGCAGCTTGCAAATAAAATCCTCTTCAAATGTGTTCTGACCGATTATAAAGCAGGTTTCAAGACACCATTCCATGGCATTCCTCAAGACAGTTTCTAAACTTCTCGTGTTGAGCAAATTCTCTCTGAGGGCTGTTGGTAGTAATGTTGTCATTTTCAGGTTATTTTTAAAAGTTCTCTGTAGACCAGTCTCTTTTCATTTAAGCATTCACTAGGGTGAATTTTGATGATCAATAATTACTTTCACATACTTTGCCCAGCAGACAGTAAAACATTTTGCCCTTTGGGCACTCAGCAAAAGATATCTTCTGTTTCAGCAAGATTTATAATGTTCATGATAAATGTTTGATTACATAATAAAGTTTTTTATGGAGGATATGATTTTTGGTTCAACTCAATGTGTTTTTCCGCTGAAATGAGATTTGAGAAGAAATAGAAATATCAAGAGGGTAGACTTCAGACAGTGTAAATAAATAAGGGACAAGAAAATTTGATTACATTAGAGAAATAAAAGCATGTGAAATGATGGGGGTAGTGCACAAAGCTAGAGTTCTAGGGAATAGGTGAGCATTAAAATGAGCATTTTGAATGAAAAAGCAGGTAAAGATGAGAATAAAAGGAGAGAAGGAGAGACGTATGAGAAGAAAGAAAAAAACCTCAGTCAGATTAAGTGTCAAGACAGAAACAGACAGGAATGAATTTCTCAAGCAGAATTTTAAGAAAATTAGAACAAAGAACAATAATTTAACCTGCTGTACCAGGAGTACTGTGACTGTCTGAATGTACAAGTGCAGGCTCCTATAGATAGTGTGTTTGTCAGTAATGGTATGGTCAGCAAAAATACAGTTGCTTTCTATAGTTACTTTTCAGAATATGCGTTGCCAGCTTCCAGAACATTTTGCACTCCGCATTATATATTCTTTACAGTAATTACATCTGACAAATGATAAATTAATAGTTATGAAATCTTCCTTTAAAATAAGGTATACCACTGGTGGATGAGAAAAGCCTGGCACTGATTACATTGACACTGAGGGAGATTCAGAATTCCTTATCTCAGATATCTACTTCATTGTGGCGAAATTAATCTACACATAAATGGCAATTGTTACCAAAAGTATAACTGGGATCACAGAAACATTTTTCACTGTGCAAGGTTTCCAGGTTCATGATATATCATCTATCATTTTTAGTGACCGTAAGACTAAGAAGGGGTGAAGGAATAATGATAAAATCTGCTAAGTTGGTTGCTGCAACCATTAGCTACAGACTTGCATGCAAATCACTTGAGAGTTATCTTGAATGACGACTGTTTGTATTACTTGAGCATGAAAGCAGTCTTATTAAGAAAAATATTTATTCCTTTTTCTCCAAAACAAAGCAGTACAGATTCATTCAGACATTTAAGTCTTTCTAAGGTAAATTTCCTGTAGAATAAGATCATATCAGATAAAAATAAAAAAATAGAATACTTAATCACAATAAATGTACTTTATGAATTAACTCTGAATGTAATGAGATTCTAACCTTGATCTAATATTCTGCATTTCACACACAAAACTGGAATTACAGAAACTAGATGGTTGAAATCACGGAGCTAAACATCTGAAAAGATTGATACAGAGAAAATATTTATTAATTTTATTTTTAATCTATACTTACAGCACTTAGTTTATCTGTCTTCATTCTGATTTCAAGAATAAAGCAAACTGTATTTATCTTATCAGTCATTTTCAGCTACTTCATGTTTAGTTTTCATGCCTTTCCTATACAGCACTGGATTAGAGGTAAAACATGCAGGAATTATGAAATGTTATTGAACACCTATGGATACTGGCATTGTTTCAGAAATTGATGATTAATTTCTACAGAACTAATACATCGTGAATCAAATCAGTCAGGGATGCTACTGTAATATACCAGCAAAGACATTTTTGTAGCCAAAGTCTGACTTTGGGACAAAGCACAGATTCATCAGAAAGAAAGATTAAAATCTAGCTTTCTATCTCTCTTTCTAAAAAGTTAAATCTGCCTTGCAGCAAGTGCAACATAAAGTCTGTTGTTGCTAAAATTTAATCACTGAGAAATTGAAAATTTCCTCTAAGGAAATTTTCAGACTTCTATGAGATTACACAAAACTCTGTATGAGACTATGTATATTGATGTTTAATATATACTTCTGTCCATTAATACTCTTGTGTATAAAAGAAACTTGAGAAGGATTATAGTATTTAGAGAGTAAGCATATAATATGCTGTAGAATTAAAATTTCTGATATCTTTTAAAAGAAATTGTATGCTCTGCTGAAACCAAGGACTTTAGAGCTGAGTTAATGATTAGTTTTTCAAACTGAAACTTCTCCTGACCTCATAGCTCCTGACCTCCTCTTCTTGATGAAGCTCAAGACCTATTATGTTACTTTGTAGTGATACAAAGGCCAAGCCATACCAAAAGTAAAAAGTTTTGGAGATATTTCCCCTATTTTATGAAATATTTTTTAAATGTATGAAAATTGAAAAAAGATGATGATGTATTAATTTCCACCAATGCACAATTGGTGCATATGGTGCATATAAATAAGGCCAAGATGGCCACCGATTGCCACTCCACCTAAGACACACCATCCACATGCTCTTTCAGGTCACTGTAGCATATGTTGGAATCATGCTTTTCATGAATTCACCTCTTGATGGGAAGAGGTATAAGGATTTCTTATTATGCTTTGCTTGCTTTGTTAAACTGGCTTTATCTTGAGGAAGGATTTTCTCGTTTTTAATTTTCCAATTCTCTCCCTCATTCTGCTACAAGTTAAGCAGCTGGTCAGGAGCATATCTGCTGACATTGTTGGCTGCAGTTAGACAAATGAGGTGTATGGAAATAGGATATGACGATTTGCATTTTTGGAAAGTGCTTTCCTGGGAATACCATAAAAATCAAGGCATATCACTTTTTCCCTTCAGCATACGAACTGCTTCATTTTAAATACCACATTTCATATACTTCTGTGATTCAACAGAGCATATTCTACAAATCTGATGTTGAACCTATGTTTTAGTCTCTACAGAGATCAACTCAGAATGCTGTTTTATGTAGCTGCAAGCGAACTGGATACATTCACTTACTTTGGCTTCCCTTTATGTCATATACAATCTAATTAAACATTCTTCATGGAAGTTGTTTATAAATTATCTACAATTTGACCTCGGAAGCTTTGAATTGTTAAATTTACTTTTCAATTATCGTGTTGTTAATAAAGTGATAGGCATAATAGCAAAAATAATATTCAGAAGACCATATAAAATTTTTAACTGTAAATCCTTTTGAACTTTGAACATGTGATACAAAACTAAGCTTTGTCTTGCACTTCAATATCCTATTTATAAAATAGAAAATATTTAATGTTCATTCACATTCTCTCTTCGGTGTATTAGTTCTACTCTGTGGGGTTTTATAGTACGTTAAATTGTGTTGATGTAATGAAACACACTCATACTGTGCTCATAATTATATCAGTAGGGCACAGAACATCCCACTTTGTAGCAAATGTCAAATCATGCCATTACCAAACTGCCTTGTTTAGTTTCCTATGTTTTGTTATTCTAAACATGATTCACATACAACAGTTAAATATCTTTCATGTATTGTGACCATAAATACAACCTGAGTGATAAAATACAGTAATTAATTCAAGTTACCTGGAAATTACTTTCATTTATTCTTATCAAATCCTGTTCTTTCTTCAGCTACACTCAGTGGGGGCTGTTGATCCAGTACAGAATTATATACATTTCTTTTCCAGGGTTAAAGCTTAGGTTTTAGGAAAACACAGTAGTGAGTTAATGAATTTTAATTGCTACGGTATAAAATTAATTGAAACAAAATGTTCATATTCAGACTCCCATATTCATTTTATTATGTAGATTTGTGTTTGTACAATAGTTCTCAAAATAATTAGGATCTTAAAGCATGTAGTTAGGTACTCATTGGCTTCAAATGAATCTTTTTGTAAGTTATTAAAGAGGAAATCTGGTGTTCCTCAGAATTTTGTTTTAAGAGACAAAACAAATTAACAATTAACCTTACTTTATTTATTTATTTTTTTTGCTGTGGAATTGATTCCTTCCTTTTATTGATGTAAGTATGTCATGAAAATAAAATAAGAAAATATATAATTACAGATAGAAAAAGTCCCCAATATATATATTTTTTTCACTCTTAATCCAGTTATTGTATGCCTCTTGGCTGAGCATTATATATTTCTATATGGATGACAAATCATTGCCATTATAATTTCTAGATTTCTAATAAGTTTTCATGGAAATCACTGTACACAGGTCAAAAGATTTGAGTTCGTAGGAAAACCTAAATGATTTTTTAAAGGAAGATATAAAGAGAAAAATACTAATATTAGGCAAAAGAAGGAAGTCAATAGTGATATTAAAATTTTGTTGCTTTTCAGACTACAGAAAACTATTAATTGTACTGAATATAAAATATGCTAGACATGTAAAACAAACAAAAAAGTCCCATCATTTATGAAAAAAGGCATACTTACTACTACTGACTACAAATGTAATTCAGGTAGTAATTTCTTTCTCCTTGCAATTTATTGGGTGTTGTATGTACAAAGGCAAAATATGGGAAATAGACTATTTCTTGTAAGCAGTACTTGGCATGGTAGAAACTTGTTTGCACTCTGTTCCCCTTTGTCAACAGTTTATGGACTGGTTTGGCCCAGTTCCATGACGATTGGGGTGGGGGACCCACAGACCCATGTCCCAGGAAAGGGGAAGTGGGAAAGGGAAAAAAGAAAAAGGGAAGAAGGAGATGGGCCTAAAATCAAAACAGTGGCAACGATCTGAGGAGGAAAGCTAATTTACTAAATAAGATATCAGAATGCAAAATAACACAATATAATACAATATAATCGGAATTGAAGCTAATAAATCAAAGAAAATGAGCAAGAGAATGTCTGAGGACTGAGGACCTTATGCTAAATGCTGAAGGCGAGATGGCAGTGAGCACCCACTGCTGGGTCGATCTGAAAGGAAACAGCCTGTGTCTCGTGATACTCAAACAGTTTTTATCTTTCCATCTGAGCGGAAAATGGAAAAATGCAAAACAGTGCAAAGTCCTCTGGGATATGTAGTTCTCTTCTGAGGATGGAGCTATCGATGATCCACAAAGCTGGAGCATTAACTCTTTAACTCCCACTGCACTACATGATGTTATGATGTGGAATACCAATAACAAAAATCCTAAAACCATGACACACTTTACATATGCTGTGCAAGTTTCCAGGCAACACTCTATTTCCAGTTTCTACTTCATGTAAGTGCATAGAGTGAAGCATACAACAGGAGACAATATGCTTTTCCTGAAAAGGGAATGACAAAATTTGTCATAACATTTAACTTCTAACTGCATGCAGAGTGTAGCCAGTTAATATAAAACATTCAAATGAACAAAACAGTGAAGCATAATAAATGATGAAAGTATTTTGAAATTATTTTGCTAAAACTGTTCATATGCCAAATACTATAACCTCTAAAAATGTGAAGGTGTCTAAATAAAGAAAGAAGAGTCAAACTCGTTTATTTATTTATTTATTAAAACAGATTAAGAACTGAGACTGTGAGATTCAGTATTTTGTCCAAGGTTACAGATATCTCTGATAAAGCTAAGAAATAACTCTCCAGTGACCTAACCCAGTGTTCAAATATCAAGATCATCCATCCTCCAAAATTATACTTGCAGATAAATCCCACAGTTAAGTAAGAAAATATCTATGTTAAAAAATATATATAAATAGTCATAACATTCTAAGATCCAATGCTGTACTTTTGTATACCTCTTTAATATCAACATTTCACAATGTCACATAATTGAATAGGATACTTTAATAATACTATTCGGTAATTCTGAGTTTCTGTATTACTTTATTTCTAGATTGTAAATTATTTACTAAACCAATACGTTATGTATCTGTATTTCACTGAATATTTCAAAAACATTTTGAATGCACATGAAAATTATTTAAGTGGCAAGCCTTGGCATTCTACAAACTGCCCGACTTTGAAAGCAGTGATCTGAGCTTAAAAATTTCAGTTCGCACTCTTTAGGTACCAAAATTAAAAAATAATTCACAACCAGTACTAGTAAGTATTTTCTGTGCAAAGTTGTCCTTAAAAACAATCGAAGGACTCACTGACAGATCAATTATTGTACGAACTTTTTGTACAATATCTCAAAATGCATTGTATTTAGTATATCATCTATATCATTTTCAAAGTTTAGAACATATTGCAGTGTTGATGTCTTCTTTGTTCTCCATTTAACTTTACTTTCTGGTCAGCAGTGTTTTAATTTGTCCCTGGTAGACTCTGAGACTCCTGGGGCAGCCTGAGCACCAACCCAGGCTGAGAGGATACAGACACCTCAATTCCCTTCCTCTTATCAGATGGTGGAGACTGAAACATGCTCAAGAACACTCTCCAGTTTCACAAACGCGTGCATGATTGTGGATCCCTGAGTTCTGGCACAGTCCATCTGATAAACCCACCTGGGTTTATCTCACACACACTTATTCACCAACTTGGTGCTCAGTAATAAGAACACACAAACTCAGATACTTAACTTACAGGCATTTTGCACTGCAGACAGTCAAGTTCCAGGATCACCCCTTTCCTCCCTCAAATGACAGTACACATCACCTTATGCATGGAGGCCTGCATCTTGAACTTTTTCTTCAATGGAGAGCTCATGTTCCAACTCTGTGAACTGCATTTTTGACTCTAGTGAATCATTAGAATACTGTGAGAACAATTTGTGCAGATACAAGCTGAAGGACAGGGGGTGTGTGTAAATGCAAGCTCAAGAACAAAATGCGGAGGCTGCAAATCTTGTTGACAATTGAAGTTAAGAAAGTAGAATAGATGTCCTGTTTTTGAAGATAAAATGGCAAAACAGATGCGTCAACTCAACATAACATCAGTTGGAACCAGTTTGGGCTATCCCCTCTTAAAGGTTGGAAATTTACAGCAAAAATAACTATTAGCTTGAATCCTATGACTATCAGAGATGTCAATCTTTTCTTGGAATTTCTGTCTATGTCCTTGGAATGTAATGAATATGTACTATACCTTTAAATGTGTAGTTGTTTCTCTCTTCAGTGTGCATGTTTGGTGAGTGATCCGCATGCACCCAATGCTGTAAATAATGGGAATACCTGCTTGACACAACTCATTGGTGTGTTAGGTACTCGTTGGTTTTCTTGGGTTCACTGGTTTACTGTGGTAACACCACATCTCATCACTGGTGATGATGTGATCAAGAAAACTGTCATCTTCAGCGTCATATTGGTTCAGTAGGTTCTGACAAACTGCAGTGCAGTGTTGTTTCTGTTCTTATGTGAGCATTCATGGGACAAACCTGATGTAAATTTTGCAATATTCCAATGCTACCATCACTGTTTCCAACATACTGAAGCTGATATTTAGCTCCACACAGAGTTCCTTGGTTATAATCCACTGATTTGCATGGATGAGCTCAGTAGAGAACCTCTTCATTTCATCAGTGCATGAGCATGACTTGTCTTTCACTGTTGCTGTCACCACTGTTAAAGTGTATCACCCGCCAACTTACTGTGCTTGCATCTACTGTTTGATCTTCTGTGATGCTGTTTAGGACTCTTGTCTCGAAGTCTCCTGTGTGACCCCCTTTATCTCCAAGTTTGTACGATCCATTTAACACTCTTTGTGTCAAGATTTATATGAAGGCTCACAGCCATTTCTATCTTACCAGTTCTATCTACACCCATGCATGGTTGCCAGGGGCAGCAAAGATAAGACCAGAAGGAAAAACCGATTCATTCAAGGTCCAAGGTACAGCTAAGCAACCCCCTGGGGAGTGGACCTCGGAGGAGACTGACCACCTGAGAAGGGAAGCACATACGAACATGTGCCGTTACCTAGGAACCCAAGCCTGTCAGAACAGTGTAGAGGACTGTTTAAATGAGAGAAAGGGAGATAATCCTTCTTATCCACCTGAAGATGTCCTTGGACCAATGGAATGCCACTGGAATCCATGGTGATGATTACTTCTTGCTTTCTATAACAAAGCCTTGCTTTTATTTCCTATCTTTTTACAATTGCTCACCTTCTCTTCCCCATCACCCTAACTATGAATTTGTAGTAAGCTGGGAGAACAACATTTGATCTCTTCTTCTATCTTTATCTCACTCTGGTTCTATATCATGAATCACTTTTCCTTTGATAACTGGAGCTAAACAGATCTCCATAAAGATTTAGCAAGTGTCGACAAATGTCATTGGATTCAGTTTTTTCCTCATGGAGGAATTCATTTGTCATATCATAATCTATGAGAATCATAGAATCATAAAATCACAAAGGTTGGAAAAGACCTCCAAGATCATTCAGTTCAATCATCCACTTATCACCAGTATTTCCCACTAAACCACATTCATAAGTACAGCATCTAAATGTTTCTTGAACACCTTGAGCCCATTTCAGCACATGTTATAGGACGGCACAAATAACCAATTTTTCGGAGAGGATTTCCCAATGTCCAGCCTGAATTTCCCCTGGCACAACTTGAGACCAATGATTCACCTTTGTTTCGCACATGCTTCCATGTCCAACACCATTTTGTTGGAGTGTGCCTTTTCTGCCATCTGTTGCACAGCAACGATATGTAATGGAATATTGAACAGAACAATCAGCCTTTACTGCCATACTACCAATATCCACCTTTGATGCTCTGGACTATCATAATAAGGTAGGATTGATTACTTTCAGAGCAGTCCTTGTAGTTCAGCTTGAATTTTAGTATCAAATTTAAAATTTACAACCCCATGTACTAGTTTAGTAGAAAAGACAAATGCTCTGGTTCCCCCAGTTTTTGGCACCCAGCCACAGAGGCCTCTGGGATCTGCAGCGTCACAACAGCTGCTGGCACGGATGCATCAATCCTGTCATCTCTCATTTGCCTCAAGCTGTTGGACCTTTATTTCACTCATTCCTCAGCAAATTTTGCACAGTCCCACAGGCCCTTCTTGAATTTCCATAGTATTTGTGTTAATTTTGTGTTTCCATTCCTGGCTGTTACAAAGTCCAGGATGACTCTCCATAGCTACACCTGGAGTTTCTTAACAACACATAAAATAACAGCTGAAGACTGTCTTTGCCATTGTTTCTTTATCACTTATCTATCAGATTGGTGTCTCTGTGTCTTTTACTTATCATGTTCCCTGTTACTTCTGATTCCCTTTGAAGTGAATAGACCCTTGGCCTGATAGCCTTAATGAAGCATTTTTTCTCATAGTCCACTTTCCTTTATAGATTCCACAGCTGAAAAATGAATCTTAGACACATGTAAGGAGACAGAAGCATACAAAGGAGATTGATAAAAAAATAAAAAATAAAAAAATTCTTACTGGTTGAAAACATTCTCACGGTGCATGCTTCACCTAAAAGAAAATAAGGCTCTTCTAGGCAGCCTTCTCTTCATAATTTCCCTGTATCAGCTTCTTAAGAGAGGAGAGTAAGAAAGAGGAAAATGCAGAATGATTGTTTTTTAAATTGTTTCCAGCTTCCAGCATCTAGAGCCAAGGTCAGATCATCATTTTTAGTGGCTATTTTTTCATAGCATTTCAAGTGGTAGTTTGAGCTTGCCAAAATCTTGTGGACAGTATTTGCTAGTCATGTGCTTTCCTAAGAAGCCCATTGTTTATGGATTTCCTAGCAGCTTAACCATGAATAGTTGTCAGTTAATGCATGTTTGTCTGCCCATGCAAACAGAGTAGCTGCACAGTGAGTTTTGCTTTTTCTTTTTACTTACTTTGTTTTCAGAATTATATATGCTATAGCTGTCACAAGAGTTTAAGACTCTAAAACATTCCGAACTGTTTAATTTTTATATTAATTCCAGTGTCATCCTTTTCCGCTCTATCCTTTCATCTACTGATTTTCCATGAATAAATCTTGTGTTAACATGACTTTATTTACATTCTATTTTCATCATCTTCTTAAATAATTCACTACATATATTTATCACTCTCTCTGTGAAGTACAAGGTAATTTTATCTTTCTCTCCGATTTTAACTTTGTTTCCTGGTTTTTGAAACTCTCACCACATTTCTATTTAATAAATGCTGTACTTTGTGACTGATGGAATCAGAAATATGCTCCTTTACACTTATTCACCCTTGTTGCTCTCAGTACAGATTCAGTATTTTGTTACTGAAGTAATGAAGAGAGATGAAAATCATAGCTTGAATTTTTAAAAGATCTTGACTGAATGAACACTTTCATGTATTTTGACAAAGCTGTAGATTTTCCAATACTTTTGCAATATTTCTGTACAGTGATCAGAATTGTATTTTGCTTTACAAAGTGAAACTGACATTACCTTTTTACCTAATGATTTTATTTTTTTTAATTGAAATCTTTTCCATGTTTAATAAACCTGTGACCTCTCAGCTCACAGATTCCACCATTAGTGGTTTCCTAGCATACCAACACACATATTCAAACAAGACACAAGAAAACAGCAAAGGAAAACAAGGATAAAATCCTGCAGCACTTAGATTTTTTTGTATCTTTTCAAACTCTTTGTGTTTTCGTAATGATATCAATTTTAAGAGTAAAATAAACTCTTAACTCATATCTGTGCTATTTATAAGGTGGAGTAAAGTTCCCTTCAGAGTTCTGAAGAGAACTACGTAAGCAAAGAATGAGAGCTTTTTGCACACAATACGTTGTGACTTTGGAAGAATGAAACACTAACAGTTAACTAAATTAATGTCAAGGCCCTTTTTTAATAACAATTCAAATAAGTGAGTCCAGCTTACAAAGTGGTAATCAACAAGTATGAGGAAATTACAAAATGCAGTATGTTTGCTTGGCAGGGGGGTATTTGCAAATAAAATACATTTTGGTAATGTTGGCAATAAACTCTTATCCCACAAATGTCCCAGGACACACACATCTACCTGAGAAATAGTCCCTGTACATAGTCCTGAATGTGTGAGTCTTCGTCTGCCTCATGAGAATTATGTAACACAGGTACAGTATCTGTGAATAAGGAAACAGGATGAATTGTTGCAGTAAACATTTGCCTTTGCATTAAGGCTAATCAGAATATATGTCTTATTTGTACTTTTGCATAAGTATGTTATTAAAAAATTAACTTTTTGTTATCTATTGCTAGTATGAGACTGCTGATCAGGTTTAGTTAAGGTATCATCCAGCAAGGGAAATGAAGAGATTTCGTTGTTTTTTGTTGGTGTTATTGTTTCTTTTGTTGTTGCTATTTTTTCATGGTTTGCACATTTTGAAACAGTAACTTTCCCTATAAACTCAAGGGAAAAAAGCATCATCAATAACTTAGTTAAGAAAAGATACAGATTAACACATCACATGTGAAGGGAGCTGAGACCGTTCTGTGAAAGGATCAAGAAATAACCTCAGATAGTTGTTATTATAGTCTTAGGTTTTTATATATTTTTCAATATCTTAATTTCATCTGTGTATATGAGACATATATGCAAGAGCATCAGCAGTGGAATACGTCAGAAATTTATTGTAAACTCCTAATGAAAGAAAAAAAAGGAATGTGATTTTTTTTCTCAACCCACCTCACTGTCCACTCATCTATTCCACACTTCCTCAACTTTGTTATAAGGATGCAGTGGGGGACAGTGTCAAGTGCGTTGCTGAAATCAAGGTAGACTACATCCATTGCTCTCCCCCCATCCACCCAGCCTGTAATGACATCATATAAGGCTACCAAGTTGGTCGAGCATGACCTCCCCTTGATGAACCCATGCTGACTACTCCAGATAACCTTACTCTCTTCTAATTGCCTGGCGATGGCACCCTGAACAAACTGTTCCATCATTATGGTCATTTTGGCTATCATTTTCTTGTCAATTACTGTTACAAATACATATCTGAATGAACTCACCTTGTATATAGCATATCTATAACTCTTTGTTTTTCTTGCACATTGTTGGGAAAAAAATCAGTAATACCTGAAGCCTTGTAGAATGAACTTTATTATGTATTTTTATTTTAATATTATCCAATCTGTGTTTCAGGAAATGCTATTTCTACTGTTACTATATGCTATATATGCTATATAAAATATGCTATTTTATAGCAGTATTTACAGCACACTATGCGTCAAACACATGAAACACATACATCACCACAGGCCTCTTAAATAATGAAAGGACTTTCTCTTCTGGTCATTCTTTCTGAGAGAATTTTTTATTCATATGTCACAATTCTTTTCCTGTAATTCAGTTGTTTATATGAAAATGAGTGTTGTAAACATTTCTTTCTTCCTTTTCTGGATGCTTCTTTCTGTGTTTACTTGTATCATCTTGCAAAAATATTGTAAAAAATAGAATGACATTTCTAAGGCATTTAAGAAAAAAAGGTATGGAGAAATAATATTTCAGTGAAGTTTGTTTACAGAAAAAAAGATGTAACAGAAAAGCATATAATCAAAACATTAGTAAAACAGGCAAAAAATAATACCAACAAGAACTCTTTTTTTACTTTATTTATTTGGCAATGTATAATGCTATTTATAGAAATATGCAAATATTCGAGATTAATTCACCATGCTACCCCACTAAGAATGTACGAAATTGTTAAATGGGAAGAAAAATGTGAAGAATGTAAAAATTAAAAGAAGCATTGCGGTGATTATGCAAATTGAAGCATCATTAACCAGCATGATCATAGAAGTACATCCTTTTCAGTGTCAGATAAATGTTTCATACTTTGCTTCCCAAAATTCTGAAATTGTATTTAGAATATTTGTACTGTATTTCAGCAGCAAGCATAGCTTTCATACTACTTGACCTTATGACCTGTTAATGATATGATCTCTGGAGAAATAAGAGTTTTCTGGAGATGCAATGAATTTATTAAAATTTCATTTTGTATCAGTTGATCACAAATTGAAGTGTCTAAAAAATTAATTGTACCATATCTTTTAGTTTTACAATTAAATATTGTTCCTTTGCTGGTTATGGGATTGTACACAGAGAACCAACAGATATTAAATATAAATAAAGAAATTCCAGAAAAGTTGGATGCTGCTGAAGAATAACATTTGTATTGTGAGTCCAGGAAGATCCACTAGTATGAGCAGAAAAGAATATGGACTCATTATTCAAAAGGAAAAAAAAAAATCAATAGTAAAAAGCATTCCAGTTATGTTTATTTAAAGAGTAACCAACAATGCAAGCAAAAATATTCAAACTCACAGAAAAAAAAATTGTTAAAAACACTCACATGTAAGAAAATTGTACATCTTCGCACATTCCTATGCTGGCATTTAAGCATAGTTGGATTTCCAGGATAACGTCATGTTTTAGTTAGCAACTATAAGCGTTTCTTTATGGCATTGATTTAGCTAATAGTATGCTACAAAGGTAATATTCTCTGTTAATACTGGTGTAATGGATTGAATATGAAAAAAAAAATAATAAGTTTAAGAACACTGTCTTCATATTATTCAGGGGTATATTTTCAGTCCTGCATTTTGTAATCCTTTCCTTTATGTTCCGAATTGGTTCTTTTTTCTCACTTTAAAGATTCAATCATTTGAAACACATTATTTAATGAATGAACATTGTTTTCTGTATGCATGCAGAAATGACTTTTTTGAAGTTTACTGTTTTTAAACAGAGATTTTCAGTTTGGAGTCTCTCCATTTTAAACATATAATTTATTTAAAAATATATTTATTTTCACTTTGAAGTTAGTTCATGTTGAATGTCTATATGTTTGCTAAGTTTGCTACCTTTATTTCAACCTTTTTTTCTTTGCCGGCTTATTTTATGGTGCTAAATTATCTCCACTTTACCTCAAGACCATAGATTATTTTGTTAGGAAGTCAATGCTGCCATTTAGCATTACCTAGACAGGCTAGAGAGTTCAGTGGAGAAGTTCAACAAGGGAAAGTGTAGAGTTCAACACCTGAGGAGGTAAGGATCAGTACAAGTTAAGGGCTGACTCACTGGAAAGAAGCTCTGCAGGGAAAGACTAATGGACAAGTTGACCACTAGCCAGCAGTGTGCCCTTGTGACCAAGAAGGAAGATGGTTTTCTGGAGTGAATTATAAAGAGCATGGCCAGCAGATTCAGGGATGTGATCCTCCCCCTCTATTCTGTGATTATGAAGACATATCTGGAATATTGTCCAGTTCTGGGCTACTCAGTTCAAGAAAGACGAAGTACTGGAGACAATCCAGTGAAAGGCTACAAAGAATATTGGGGCATTTCTCTTAGGAGGATAGCCTGAGAGAGAAGACTGAGAGAGCGTCTTATAAATGCTCACAAATATCAAACAGATGGGACCAGGGTCTTTTCAGCGGTGCCCAGTAACAGGACAAGACGCAATGGGCGCACACTGCAATATAGGAAGTTTCATACTTCCTATGAGAACATGAGAAATAAATTATTGATTTTGGGAGTGATAGTGAGCTGGAACAGGTTTCCCAGAAAAGTTGTGGAGTCTTCTTCCCTAGAAAAATTCAAAACCTGCCTGGATGCTTTCATGTGTAACACAGAGAGGTGCTTTACAAAGCCTATGGTTCTGTCATTCTGTGAAGCCAATTTTCTCCTAAGAGTAACATGGAAATCACTCTGAAATCAAAAATAATATACCAATGTGTTTTCATATAGGAAGAAATCCTGTTTGACTCAGTTTGATAGAAAACTGTGTGAATCACATTTGGAAACAAAATTTGGAAAAATTGGAAATCATTTTGATGACAAGAATGGGAACATCTGCTGAAAATCTGAGTATGCTTTCAAAACATCACTTACATTAAAAAAGTAGATGTATTTCTTAGTATTTATATTTGCAAGATTCCCACCACTGATGAAATGCACCACCCACCACGTCACTGTGCTCACATCCACTGTTTGGTCTTTGTAAACATTCAGCAAGCATCAGTGAATGTCAGTGAGTGGTACTTTTTTCCATGTGGAGGAATTTGATGACACACATTTGCATCATCTACACTTCCATGTCAAATGCCATTTTGTCAGACAGCCCCTCTCTGCCATCTGTCACACAGCAAAAAAATGTAAAAGGATTTTGGAGGGAAGGGTTAGCCTTTACTGTCATACGACCACCATCTACCTCTTATGTCATGGGCCAACATAATAAAATAGGGGGCACTACTTTTGGAAAAGATTTCATATGGATAAGTTATGATCACCAAAAAAAAAGTGTGCATGTATTTAACAGTTGTTAATATAAAAATGTACATTCTATTCTAGATGAATTCTCCAAAACTAAAGAGCTCTACTTTATTTCTGTTCTCTGAAAACACAGTTACTTACCGTGCTTTCATGAAACATACTTTCATGAACACATTTTAATGTAAGTTTTAATTTTAATGATAAATATTAATCTCCTTCATCCTCTTAAAAGATATCTTTCTGTATCTCTATAGAGATCAGTACTTCCATTCTGAACAATTTTTGCAAAATTTAGTTATCTCCATGGGGAAAATTTGTGAGTTTCTTCATTTTTCATTAGTATATCAATGAAACAGGCACAATTTAGTAGAATCCAACTTCTAAAAGATCTGAAATAGTTAAAAACTAACTTATGATTTCTTCCCTTGAGCAGTGAGAAGAAAAACTATTCAAATTTTGTTGGAATGCTTTCTTTTGCTGGTTTATTTTTGTACTTTGATTCATCTTTTTATTTTATCTTTTTCATATATTTTTTTGCCTCATTCCAAACCAACTTTTGATTTACTGGATTTTTTCTGCTGTTCAGATTTGCTAAAGTGCTCTTGTCAACAGTTTAGTGGTTGAGTGAAGCAAAGTGTTACTTAACAGTGTGAAAGCTTAGCGTGCTGTCAGAAAAGGGCAGGCCATTAACTTGTGAAATTTTGCTTTCAGTGTTCTGCAGTCCTAATGCTAGCAGAACAAATCCCACTGACAAAGTTACAAACGGCATATGAATTTATGGCACTTTGTAATTAAGCACTGAGTCATTGCCTGCAGTGGTTAAGATGGCAGAATGGATTATAACCCCCAAAAATAAAGAGGGAAAGGTATGGGAAAGGGAAGGAAGAGGAAAGGAAACAGTAAGGAAAAGAGGAAGGGAAAGGGGCGAGGAAAGGGAAAAGTGAAAAGAGGACAAAGTTCCACTATAGAGCAGCTGCTTTTAACTCAAAACAGTATGTCAAATGACTGCAATGTTGACATCACAATCTATGTCTTTAGACTATCAGATCAGTCAGTACATGGTTGCAACATCTGTGTTAATTACTAACTTTTACAAACAGTAACAACAGATGGACTTGAATGTAAAAGATAAATACTTGCATTATCTGATTTCAGCTCTGACAAGAAAGTGATATGTCTGAATTGCAGTGGAGAGCCCTGAAACAGCAAAAATCATTCTAAACAATAAATATTATGCAGCAACAGGGTCTATTACATGGTATTTTCAGCAACAGGGTATATTACATGGTATTTTTTTTGTCTTGGAAGTTGGCATATCACTATCTAGCCCCTGAAAGACAAATGATCTCAAGACTAGTAAACACTGAAACATTTGTTACTTGTTATTTGTGCAATCACCTGAAGTTACCAATAACTACTAAATACTTGCAGAGTTATTCTGTTCAAATGAGCAATGCTCACTTTAAATAGACCTGATGTGAACATACTGATAATATTTTAGCTATACTTATGCCATCCTGATAAATTTGTACAGTTTTTAGCTACATATTGAAATAAACTAGAGAATATCAACCTTCAAACCCTGAATTATTACTGCTCAGATTATTGTGGAAATATTACATCACACAGTTCTGACTGCAACCATTAATGACATTCTTTCAACATTATTTATGCCTTTAGATTCAACAATTCTTAAAATTTCCATCTCCTGCTATAAATGAAATAAATCAGCTGGCTCTTGAAACCTAAGCTGAAGAGAAGCTACAAAAAGAATACTTAATTGTACAAACTCACAATACATTCTGATTATGATTTATTTTGTACTTCTTCTCCTTCACCTTTGTGCTCCTATTTAAAATTATATCATGAAATGATTTTTAGTAGGCTCCTGAATCCGTGAGAATGTAAATATATCCAAAATATATTAGCCTTTAGATCTGGCTCTAGCCAACAAGGAAGTAAATGTATTTATTTAAAAATGGATCTCTGAAACGGTGAAAGTCACACTCACAAGACAATAAATTTTAAAAATTTAAAATAAAGATTTTAATTTATTGGGAAATCAGCTGAAAAACTTTTGTTTGAAGAAGTTTTGTTTAGACATTTTTGATTCCTCTAAAAAAGGCTTTTTAAGATGGGAAGAATAGAGTCTGTAATAAGAAAATCAATAATGTAGTTATGATTAAAGAAGTTGTATTAAAGAGGGTAAAGGGTATTAGTGTGTTTCCTTTTATTTTGGCATCATATAACTTGTTGTTATTTTGCTTCAATTTCTGTTAAAGTACAGGTCTTTTGTTGGCTTAATGTGCTTACCTCCTTAGTGCCTTTAACAATTCAGCCTAGAAATTTAAAGTAAAATTTCCTTGAATTTTACATATTGAAGTTCATTCATAAAGTGTATCTATGAAGTTCACCTTCAAAAGATTCACTTGCTATTTTACGGATTTAGAATTAATTATGTTTTATTTGTTTTTTAATGGCAGTACTACCTATTGACTAAAAAGCCAAAGGTTGCTCTGCCTTCTCATTTGTCTGTCACTGATCAGCACTGGATATCTATGCTAGTGTGTAGGAGCTATGTGAGCATACAGAAGTATCACATAGATTTCTGATTTTTGCCTCAGGAATGTTATTGGTGTTAACAAAAAAATCATAAACCCAAGACAGTAATAATATCAGAAGGTTTATTTTAGCTGTATATTAGTATACAAAACATTGTTCATGTTGTATATATCATGATATTTAAATAGTAGCATTCTTAGAATATTAGAACCTGAAAGATATCATTTATCTGTCTTTTAAGGTACAGCATACTTCTTACAGATATTCATGCCTAAGGTGTAAAAATTTTATATCAGGCAGTATATCTAACTGTTATGAATTTGTCATCATTAAAACTTAAATCATAATTTAAAAAATATTTTTCAGTTTGATTTAGTGAAATTCAAGCATTATTTATGCACTAAGTTCAGATTTGAAGATATTTAGGCCTTCCCTTATGTAGTTCAATTTTTAGATAAAAATGAATATATGAATGTTCATAGTAAAATATTATTTTTTACTCACTATATAACTAAACACACATTAAAATAGAAATTGATATGTATTCTTATTGATCAACTATTATGTAAAAGGAACAGTGATTTCCTAGCTATGTAGCCTTTCTTTCAGGGTCTAGATAATTTGTTGTTTGAATAGAAAATATGGTATGCTATAGGAATGGATGATATGGGAGAATTTGTTTGAGATTCCTCTATGGATCCTTGAAACTGTATTGCTTAAACTTTTAGGAAATGTTGTACAGAAGGAAATATTGGTTAAATCTACAGAGAAAAAAATAGCCTTACTGAAAAATACATCTCAGGGTCAGAAATGGAAAACAGCGCAGTGAGGACACTTGGTGCTCCAGGATTCCTGTACGGAATTCCTTTGTCAAGCTAGTGTGGGACAGAATGTCAGGATTTATTTGAACCAAACTAAGATCACACTGCAGTTTAGTAGTATGATCCAAATCTGAATGTGTTGAAACTACCAGCTTGCCATGTGAACTGGAACGGATTGTTAGTGTGAAATCCACCCTAAAATGGGAATTGATGATACAGTTTTTCTTGTGGGTGTCTGACCACTGAAAACAACACAAGGAAAAGAATATGTTGTCCAAGCTTTGGAGTGGTACTGCCACTCTAATTCAGCTTCTACTCTATGTGGAATATTGTCCTTTGACTACTGGGTCCATGTTTGAAAACAACATGCAGTACAGCCTATGTCAACGCTTCACTAAGTCAGTGTCAGAACTTAGAGCTGTTGCAGTGATTTTGAGCATGGACTGGAAAGTACAAAGCTAGACAATTGGTGCAAAATTTTGGGTTGAACAAAAAGTCTGGAAAAATACATAAGCACAGACATACATGGAAGCCGAATATATGTACATGAAGTAGATTACCAAGAGGTGAAGCATAATAAGAAAAGACAAAAACTATAAATCTTCATAGGTTTCACTTAAGTGGGGTAGGGTGTGAAAATCCTCATTAATTTTGTTATAAATACTGTCCCTACTATGCAAATGTTCATAATTTCAAACTAGTGATTTTTATGAAAGCATAGATATATTCTTATTGTTTCTAATTAATTTACAGTTCTCCAAGTAATCTGTTTAACACCTATTTTCTTAAAAGCACACAATTCACAACAGATATATTGAGTTTTCTCTAACTTAGACTTTATGTGATGAAACTTTTTTGTTTATTTGGTAACATTGTATCACTGGTCAGACTCTCCTACTACTTACAAATAAAATAAACACTGTATATTCATACTGTCACCTCTGTTCTCTTTGTTTTCTAGTTAATATTTAAGCATTTTCTGTACAGAGGCCACACTTTTCTAGAAGATAGAGGTGCAACTCATTGTTGTATCTTATTGACCAGGGCATCAATCTATGCAGAGTACTCCAATAATACCTTTTACCTGATGTCAGCAGTTAGTCTAAGTTTCCTCCCCAACTGCACTTCTTACTTAAATCTTTGAAGAATGGGAACCTTGCTGAGTGTGAAAGTAAAGAGGTGTGCAGCATTATATAGGTATAAATGGGCAAAATATATTTTTTCTAGAATAAACTCCTGCTTCAGGTTCTGTATTATATGCGTTGAAGCTTTTTGTATATACTGAGAAGATTAATGGTGTATTTGTTTCTCCTTTTTTTCCATTCATGTAGCAGGAACAGACCAGTTGGGAACTGTCACTGTGTGATTTTTAAGCAAAGTCCAAGTTGTGTTCCTCTGAAATTAGATGCTATCATTCCTGGTTTTCTTTTGGAGTATAACATGAACTTTTTGTATAATCTCTCAAGGATGTACTGAAACACCATGAGTATTGGATTATAATTTTAAGTGTGCTCTGAGCCTGTTTTACAATGCAAATCAAATCATGGTATATGGGATAGTTAGGTTTAAAATCAGTTTCTTGATTCGACACAAAACTGTCATGTTGATGCACTCTCAGCCACTCTAGAAAAATAAAAGTTATTTCAGGAAGCAAAGAGATCACAAAATCATGAGTATTTCACTAGATTATTCAACCTGAAATAATAAAAAAGTTTTTAATTTTTCTTCCCTCAAGGACTGCTGTGGGATTGCTTTTTACTACTTTTATTTTGTCACTTAATAAACAATCCATGGACCAAATATGTTGGTCATTCATATAAATAATTTTATATAATTCAAAATATTAAAGAAAACAGATAATATATTCACTCATTTTATTTTCTGCCATGAGTTCAGTAGGAATTATTGAAAATACAATATTCACATATTTTTTCCTCTGCAGTTGTTAATTGGGGTTCAACTCTGTAGTAGAGACAGAGAGAGATTATCTTATCTGAAAGGATTAGCAAGATTTGTAGCAAAAAAATAAATTCATTTATATAAACATCTCTTTTTCATATTTCTCAGAGCAAAAAATTAAACTCTGCCATCTGCCTTTACTGAGCATGCAGCTATATACCTAATGAAGTAAACAGAAAACTTTGATACATAGCTCCTAACTGGAATGTACCAAGCAATGAATGAATGATGTATGTTATGAGCACTGTATGTTTGAATGCTTCTTTCTCAAGATCTTATGTATCTATTCTTTCAAAATCTTTCCAATCTTCGTCTGACTTTTCTGTCTTTCATGCTAATACCTAACTGACTGCATTTTAGTTTATAATGATAAGAGGTAAGGGTAGCCTTATATATGCTTTATGAATAAGTCAAGAAAATAATTTGTATTCTGTCATCAGGCCTGTAGTTCCAAAACTAAAAGCAAGCACCTATATAACATCAATAAAATAAAAAAACCCAACAAACTACTGAACAAGCAAAGCAAACAAATGAACAAAAATATCCTTATTTTTTATTTTGCTATTTTTCTTTTCTTTATGAGGTTGCACTGATGCATATTAAAAAATCATAGCACGAGTAAGAAAGCAAGTCAGAATTTGTATGGTGTCAACTATAGTGTGTACCTTGGAAATAAAGGTTGCTTTATGATACATTTGGTGTACAATACAACCAAAATCCTAATTCAGACATCAGGGTAAATACATCAGGTCTAATTCATTATTTCTTTTTTTGCTATTCCCATTGCTGACAGGCGTCTCACTTACATCTGCTTTCTTCAACTCATTCGTAATTTTAGTCACTATCTTATTCTTTTAAGTGAAGTATATACCATACATTATTAAAAGAACAAGATGATTACTGCAAAAAAATTAACTATTTGGCCAATTCCCCCCCAAAAATGATGAGAAAACTATGATAACCTTTTAAAGTAAAAACCTCAAGTGCATATAA
Organism: Odontophorus gujanensis; assembly: GCA_013399175.1. Lineage (NCBI taxonomy): Eukaryota > Metazoa > Chordata > Aves > Galliformes > Odontophoridae > Odontophorus > Odontophorus gujanensis. The sequence continues at coordinate 19,098 of VXAB01013063.1, read as the reverse complement.
ATTGTGTCTCTAAGAAATAATGAGTAACATTTAAATGCCACACCTTTTCTTGACTGAAAACTACATTTTCTATGGATTTTTTTTATTCTTTTTGGGAAAAAAAGCCAAAAAAACAGCAACAAAAAAAGCAACCAGTCAACAGTTGCTCATTTCTATAAAACAGACTTTTTCTTTCCTGAAGCAGTCTGCCTTGTCACATTTATACAGACAACAAACTTAAAAGTTAAAAACACTAACTTTTAGAGAACAGTTAAAAACTCAGAAATTAGCAAAAGTGCTCTTTTTGCTAAACAGTGTGAAGAAGTGCTGAGAAATGCTTAGTTTCTTATCTAAAGACACTATAATTAAAATTAATTAACAATAACAATAAAGTCATGAGAACTAATACTATGGAAATTTGAACCTCTGAAAGTTCCAAACAGTACACTGTAGTAACAGCTTATGGACGACTGGCCAACCATAGCCCTTCAGTAGGAACTATTTTTACAAAAATAAAGCTAATGAAATTCACATAAGGATATATTAAAATTGCATGTAGAAATACAAGCATCTCTACACTTGTTTGTTTCTATCACAGCAAACAATTTGTATATTAGCGAGTATTTTATGCACTAGCTATTAGTTTTTGTTATTTTGAAGTATTCAGAAAAAATTTGAATCTCATGTTTTTGAAAATTGAGCTCTGATTCATCTTCGCTTGCTATAAAATTCCTCACACCTGTTTAAAACTTTCTTATTTGATTTTAAGTCCTCACATTTGTTGTTCTCCTTATCATGAAGAAGTAGCATTAACACACTAATAGCCTGCAGATTTCGCATGAACTGTTACAGAAATACCTAATGATATGTGAATTTCATTGAATGTTTTTATATCCTTCATTATCTTCATTAGTAAACTAGACAGTAATTATAATTGAGAGGGATCATTTTACATTCCTAGTGAATTGCTCTAATATATTGCTCATAGAACATTTGTGATGCAAGTCTGTTCAGAGATAAAAATAAAATTGTATGTGAAGCATTAGAATGTCCTTTCCACTGAAAAATGATAAATAAGGGAACCGTAATTGAAAATAGACTACTTTTTTTCCAGATTATTTCATGAAAATGAAACTTATGAAGTGCTCTGGAAGATCACAATCTTGAAGCATTCCTGATATTAAATCAGTATCAGATGGATTTATTAGATACAGTCCAACCATATTCTGGGTTTCTATACCCAGAGTTATTACTATTGTAATATAGTAGAAGAGTTATTTATATTGTCAAAATGTATCTTATGTATATAATGATAGTAGGCAAGTATAGAGTTTTT
>VXAB01013063.1:0-17760 GCA_013399175.1 Odontophorus gujanensis | reverse complement strand
TTTTTTAAAGTTTTTTTTTTTTTTTTTTAGGAAGTTTTCATTTTCATTCTTTTTTTCATCAACATATTGTGCTTTTGCAGAAACTGTAAGTGTGGTCATCATTTACATAAGAGTCACAGCAACAATACAGTAAGACTTTGTTATTAATAATTGCACAGAAGAATAAAAAAAGACATTTTGTACTTCTTTCCTTTATTTCCTTATTCTAGCTCCTTCTAAGAAAAGAAATACAAAAGAATGTGGCACATAATATTTAACAAAAAGAAAAAATTGATGGGAAAAATAAGTAANAAAATCATAAAACCATGACATTAGAATAAGAAAATGTGTGTACTAAAGTAAATCTACTGGGTTTTTGGAGGCTAGTAGAGGAAAAGTGCTGAAGAGGACAATTAATGACCAAAGAAATTTGAGGAACATTCCAAGAAATATCCTGTTATTGTTTGAAAAGCAGAACTAGAACTTAGAACTCTGGATATTACGTGTTTAAAAGCTAAACTGGCAAAATAGATAGATAGATAGATAGATAGATAGATAGATAGATAGATAGATAAGATAGATGTTTAGTGCACAATTCATCCTCATTCACTCAATTTCTAAATTTCTAATGGGATTTAGAATTGGCAGTAACATTGAACATAAAGGAAGCAAAACCCAGTTAACTATCTTATCTCTGTTGGTTGGCATTTGGTAAAGTTTCATTTAAAAATTGAATCAATTAAAAATTAAATTAGCTGCACTTGAGGTCACTACCAAGGAACTCTGAGGCTTTCATTACGGCTCAGCAGTGTAGTTCAGCTATATGGATCGCTATACATACATTACTAAGAGAAAATTGTGTCTTTATGAGTTAGTTACTAGTTTGGGGATTCAGGTGAACATCCTGACCATGGTGTTTTGAATATCTTGATTGGACACATGATCAAGATCCTTAGAGTCTGTCTTATTTTATGCATTACTAGGCCTGAAAATTTTAAATGAAAGATAAAGTCCATACTTTCGGTAGATTAAAGCAAACAATCTCTAATAAATTTTGTCTGTTAGCGCAACTGAAACTACATGACTTAAGACAGGAAGATTTAGGGCAAAAGATGAAATCTAATCAATAAGAAGAGCTTTTTTCATTAATGGCTACATTTCTTCATGCGTCATAAACAAATAGCACTTTCACTGTGTAGTGTCTACAATGACCTCTATATATATAATCATATATATCATAAATATATGTCTATATACAGTCGCTACACAGTGTCTGCACGTTTTTGGTATTCGAGTTCAGATTTTTATTTATTTAACTACGTACATATTTATTTATGTATTCATTTTACAGACTGAAAAAAATTAGACAGCTACTTGTTCTACATCAGTAACAGATGATAAGGGAATTCACCGAAAGACACATTGAAAATGTTTCCATTAGTGATTACTGATTGTTGTGATTATCAATTTACAGTCTCTTTCAGAATAAATTACAGAGAGCAGTCATCAAGCTGTGAACCTTTCCAGGTTAATTTTTTAGGAAATGGGAAATATCCATCTAGCCAGAATGTTTGGTACTTTTTATTACTAATAGTGACTGAGTTTATCTCCTACAGCTATCCTATGGGTATATGGACCAAGAGAACATTCTTTTCCCCAAATGTAGTAGAGTTCTCTTTACATATTGTGAGATTTTTCCTAGCCTTACTATTCACAGGAACAAGTCCTGGTATCAGCTGAAACAGAGCTGATTTTCATCATGTCTGGTATGACGCCATATTTTGGCTTTAGGAGAAAAACAATGTTCATAGCACATAGATATTTTAGTTGCTGCTGAGTGGAGCTGTGCAGAGCCAAGGGCATTTCAGTTTCTCAGCTTCTCATACTGTCCTGTCAGTGAGGAAGCCTGGGGGAGCAAAGGAGATGGGAAGGGACAGAACCAGGACAGCTGACCTAAAATGGCCAAAGGGATATTCCATATCATATGAAAGAATTAAAAAATAAAACAAAGCAAAAAAAACCTATTAAACTCAGGGCAGGCTGATGAGGGGCTGCCACTTATCAGGGACTGGCCTGGCTGGACATCAGTCAACAAATGGTGAGCAATTGCTTGTGCTTCACTTGTTTTGTTAATATATATGTAGATTATTATCATTACCATCATTTCTCTCCTTTCTCTTAGTAAATAGTATTTATCTTAACATATACATTCTTTTATTTTCTCAGTTCAATTCCCCATACCTCTGGAAGGGTCAGGGTGTCAACAAAGGGCTATGTGGTGTTTATAACTGTCAGTTTGTTTCAATTACACTCAGTAGTATAATAAAAATGATTCTTATTTCTGTCTTTGAAACACATATCTATGCTAAAAAGCTGAAAATTTAAACATTGTAAAGTTCTACTAGTCTGTCTGGAGATTTAAAATCCATCCTCTTTGTGGGGAGTGGAGTTTGTTTATTTCTTTAATGAATGATGCAACATTTTTCTCTGAGTCAAAGCCGGAAAAAGAGAAGTATCTTTCTGGATAAAGATGTACTTTGTACTTCCAAATTTTTATATGATATCCTGATATTCAATGTTACTGTATGCTGCAAGCAAAGAGAACAAGTTGTCTAGCAGTGTAGCATTTTGTCCTTGAAGAATGAGATACTCAATGATACGATAAGCCTGGAATTTCTCTGGTCAATTCAGGTCATCTGTCCCCACTGCAACCACACTCCAATTCTCATGCAATCCCAACCTTCTTACTGGAGAGCAGTGTGAGAAATAGAGAACATGTTGGCAATGCAAATGCCGTTCTGAATCTTTGAAAACATCAGTGTTATCAATACTGTGTTAGCCACAAAATGCCTCCCTTCCTTAACAAAATACTGTTGAGAAGAAAGTTAACTCCATCCCAAGCGTGCTCAGTATAATGTTATATTAAATAAAACCATTTTCCACATTTCTAGATTGCTGGTAATTTAGACTGATGTGTGTTTTTCATTTGAATTGGAGTAATAAATTTAGACCTAGAATTCTAGTGGAGTTTCTTATGAAGACCTAAATGGAAGCTGACCACCAATTTATCAAAAAATATGATTCTAAGCATTGATGTTAAATATGAATAATCATTTCTCCCATTACCTATTTTGCCCACGGTGCACGTAAAATTAAGCTGCTATGTTTCTGAGTTATATTTAGAGAAACACAAGCATATTTAAAATATACAGAATTTAGTAAATGATTGTCTGCATTTTAATTTCATTCAGTAAAGCATTTTTTAAACTAGATGCAAACATAACTTTTCAACAGTAAAGTTTTTCTTTAAAGAATCAAAGAAACTTTACTGTTTTATTATAGAACTACTTGATTTTTAAACTAATTTCTGTTCTTGTTCATTATCTTGATTACATTGTCTTATACAATGACCCAAGAAATCTGATTTTTTTCCTGTGCTCACTGAACAAAGGCGGCATTAAGAAGCATCTGCCTCATCTCATAACTTTTGTTAAAGAGTCAGTTGGCTCTGAAGTTACTAGGTTTTTTTTTGTTTGTTTGTTGGAAGGAAAAGGAGTTTGTAAAGAGATAAAAATTATTGTCCAGAATTATAGGAATTCATACTACAGTCTGTGTTCAATTCCTTTTTTTTTTTTTTTCTTCTTCTGATCATCAAGTAGTGCTTTAGGCAGAATACTGCTGTTTTTATGTATCCATGTCCTTGTTAAAAAAATCAGTTATATGCATGCTCTCTGCCCTCTTGCTAGCTTCAAGTTGCACCAGGTGAGATTCAGACTGGATGTTAGGAAGTACTTCTCCTAAAGAGTGATCAGGTGCAGGAATGGGCTGCTCAAGGAAGTGGTGAGTCACCGACCCTGGAGGTATTCAAGGAATGTTTAGACGTTGTGTTGAGGGACATGGTTTAGTGAGAAATATTGGTGATAGGAGGACAGTTAGACTGGATGATCTTGTAGGTCTTTTCCAACCTTGGTGATTCTATGGAGTTAAAAAACTTAATTGGTATTGTATTTCTCTGCCATGCCAGCCCTTTGACACTTCCATGTTTCTTGTTTTTTTTTTTTTTCCCCCTATTTCTAGCACTTCCTCCACCAACACTGCCCTGCTTTTTTTTCCACTTGCTATATCTTGCCAATGCTTTGTTAAATTGTTTAGATTTTCTTTGTGATACCCCTGGGATTGGAAGAAAATACTGCTTTCAGCACAGCTCATGGAACAGACGATGCTGATACAGTAGGACTACTGAAAATATTTTGCAAAATGAAATTAACAGACTTCTTCTGGCATTCATAGCCCTTTGTTCTGTAATTACTGATAGCAGTTTTGTCTTTGAAGCTCAGAATCATTTCATGGCTCCCAGGCAGGTATAATCTGCAGTAGCAGAAAAAGCAGCATTTCTTGTTTTTCGAGAAGAAATAGAGTCTCTTATAGTTTTCTTTCTGTAGTTTTCATTTTTTGTAGTTTTTTCTCCCAGTCAAAACTCCTGATCAACTGATTCTGAAGGAACAGATCTTCGCTGGGGTCATAGACTCAGAATGAATGAAAAATGTGACTGCCTGACACTTGTATGTCTCTATGGAATGAGATTTCTTGGCTTAGTTAGTTAGTTAGTTTCCTGATTTAGTTATTTAGTTATCATTGGTCACCATTTAAAATGGGCTATGGACCTTCAAAAGCAGCATAGCCTCTAACCTTTTAAATATTCTGAAATTATATTGAAAACATTTCTAGTTTTTATAAAAATACTACATGAAATATCTATCATTTTCTACACACTGAAGAGGTATGTAAAGTGTGCGAAAAGTGTACAACTATGTGTACATATTATTGAACATTTCCTATAAAAATGTAACATTCTGGATGACTCACTGCTGTGGTGTTTTGTTGGGACTGCAAGGTTTGTTTCACTACATTTCAGTTCTTTCTTACATTGATCATGTAGACAAACTGATGGAAATATATGGTCAGAAATTGTTAGCACATGAAGAATTGAATAGAATAGAATAATAGAATAATAGAATAATAGAATAATAGAATAATAGAATAATAGAATAGAGCAGGATGGGACAGTCGGAAGAGCTCTTCAAAGATCACCTGGACCAGTGCCTGACCACTTCAAGGCTTACCAAATGTTAAAGCATATATTTAAGGACATAATCCAAATGTCATTTGAACACTCACAGCTGTGAGGCATCAGTATCTCAGAAGCCTGTTCCAGAATTTTAACATCCTTATAATAAATAATTTTTTTTGAATGTTCAGTCTAAACCACTCCTCGTGCATCTTTGTACTGTTTCCATGTGTCCTATCATTGGCTGCAAGGAAGATCACCATTTCCTGCTACAATTAACCTCTTCAGTAAGTTCCAGAGAGTGATGAGGTCACCTTTGAGCTTTTTTTTGCTCTGTCCTGGACCATCCAAGTGTCCTGAGCCTTTCCTCATGAGACAATGATACTCAACCCTTTTAACAACTATTCTGCTCTCCTCTGGACAATTTCAAGAATCTTGACATTTATATGTATGTAGTTATATAAGCCACATATAGTTATAAAAATATATGAATTAATTGATATATTACAAATATTGTGAACAGAGTTGATTAAGCTGTTGAAAACACAGAATCAGCTGTTAAATTCTAATGACTACAGGCCTAAGAGAGGATACATAAATGGTGTAACTACCACTCAAAGCAAAATTTTGATTTGTTGTTACCACAGGCTAAGCACATCAATGCCATGTACATTTAGATTAGGAGGAAATTCTACCAGGATATGGATGCCTGCTAAATTAATAGAGATCCTACATACTGTATTCCAGCTGATATTAGCCATTTTTTAAGTTTGCAAAAAGAGGTTCTGTATTACTGTATGACTTCAGATGGTTGAAATGATGATCTTTGTCAGCTCCTAGGATTAGCCCTGGTTGTTTTCTGAGGGAAAGCATACAACATGCATGGAATGGAGGGTCTGCACTTTATCTGTCAGCAATGTAATTTTGCAGAGAAAAATGTTACAGATTAGAAGGCATAAGTTTATATTCCTGAGAAAAACTGTAAGATTTATGTAACACGTATAGTTGTGTGACCTACATTAGGCATTTTGTATGTTGAATATATAGGTGCTTAAACACTGTTGCAAATATGGCTCCATAAGGCTTTGCCATGTGCTAGAAGTGAATTCAGTGACAGACCTGAAGAGAATTGGAAAGGAATTTGTTTCCCAATATTGCAGTCAGCTGACTAGACAATACGGGTTATAAAAAATTACATAGCAACAAAATATATTTAATATAATTGTGCCTGCAACTGTTGGAATTTGAGTTTCTCCTTTACCTCAGCGAACTGTTTGTACCCTTTACCATCTTCTGTGTTTGAAGACACTGGGCGTAATAGCAGGATTTATGTGTAACTGTGGCTTGTATGTAGTAAGAATAAAGCATAGAATCATAGAATTATTAAAGTTGAAAAAGACACCTAGGATCTTTCAGTCCAACCATTCACTTACCAGTAATATTGCCCACTTAACCATGTCCCGAAGTACTACAGCTAGTCTTTCCTTAAACACCTCCAGGGATGGTGACTCCACGACTTAACTAGGCAATCTGTTTCAACCACTCCTTCTGAAAAGAAATTCTTCCTAAATCAATTAAGGAAGTAAATACAGGATTTTTTTTTATTTTTTTTTATTTTTTTTACTTTTTATTGTCAGTATGTTTATTTCTACCCATATAGATCCTTGTCCAAGCACAGCCTTCAGATTTTTGTAAAGTAAAACTACCCAATGATCTTTCTACATCAGTGTTAAAAGCAACCATCAAATTACTTCTGTTTACTAGATTTCTAGAATTATACATATCCCAAAGAGCATACAGTTCTTATTAGGCATTCATGAAATCAGTATGATCAGATCAATTACATTTCTTAATTGGAAGAAAAATAATCTGGTACCAAAAGCTGACCTTGCTTACAACAGTTCAACTTCAAATTCAGTTTCTAAAAAGAGTAGATCTTGTTATAAGAAGCTGTTTTCCAGACTAGCTCAGTGTAGCCATCTGTCACTGCTTCTGAGTAATCTCATTCATTTGTGTTCTACTCTGAAACATATAATGATCTTCAGCAGGCTTTAGAGGTGTATCTGTTTAATGATGTCAATTACCCAAGATGGTCTGCTCTCCAGGCTTCTATTTATGCCTCCTGCCATTTTCTGTTCATGCCTGGATTTATAACAGCAGAAATGTGTGTGTAACTAATAAACACATAGTATATGTATTTATATGCAGATAGTAGCTTCCTCATCAAAATCATTTAATTACTTTGCAAAACAAACTATATATACATAATTTTTAAGATTCTAATAGAGAGTTAGTACATTCTTGCAGAAATTTCTGGAGTTACTGCACAAGAAATTTGACAAAGAACACAGGGACTATTACATCCACTTAAAAGAATTCCACAGGCAAGAGAATGGAAACGATCATCTTTCTGCTCATTTTAAGGAAATTATGTCCACTTCTTCTGAGTATAAGACTAACTTTTTAATCCTTTCATTCAGTTGTGTTTCTCTGTGAATCAATGATTTTCTATATATGAAGTGCTTATACAGTTCTATGAGCATATGCATGTGTACATATGTAAAAAAATATAGATCTATAACAAGCAGTGAAATATTTCAGTCTGCATTGCAAGAGATCTGTATTTCATGAACAGAAGTAAGAAATACATAAGAATTTAGCTTTAGAAAGAACACATCTTTGATATGACCTCTATATAGATAGAGGTTTCACTCAGTGTTGACCTTGACTTGTGCAGGATGCTGTGATAGGTGACATCCTGAGATCACAGAATCACAGAATTGTAGGGTCTGGAAAGAAACCTCTAGAGATCATCGAGTCCAATACCCCAGCTCCCTAGCCCAGGTTGCACAGACAGGCATCCAGGCAGGTCTTGAACGTCTCCAGAGAAGGAGACTCCATCACCTCTCTGTGCAGCCTGTGCCAGTGCTCCGTCACTGCACTGTGAAGAAGTTCCCATGCACATTTGTGTGGAACTTCCCATGCTTCAGTTTGTGGCCATTTCCCCTTGTTCTATCACCACTCACTGCAGAGAAGATTACAGCCTCATTCCTTTGCCTTCTGCTCCTTAGATGTTTATAGACATGGATCAGAACCCCTCTGAATCTTTCTTTTTCAAGGCTGGACAGACCCAGGTCTCTCAGACTTTCCTCATAAGGAGGTGTTCCACGCCCTTTATCATCTTTGTAGCCCTCCACTGGACTTATTCAAAGAGATCCCTGTCTTTGTAGTACCAGGTAGCCCAGAACTGGACACAGTACTCCAGGTGCAGCCTCACCAGGGCAGAGTAAAGGGGGATTACCACCTCCCTTGACCTGCTGGCTACGCTCTTTCTAATGCACCCCAGGGTACCATTGGCCTTCTTGGCCACCAGGGCACACTGCTGGCTCATGGCCTGCCTGTCATCCACCAGGACACCCTGGTCCCTCTCCTCAGAGCTCCTCTCCAGCAAGACATCCCCTGTACCTCTACCACTTTGTCTTTGCCAAAGTGAATAATGCTACAATTCTGTGATTTTTATGCTCTAACATATATATGTCAAGGATAAGAATTTGGTCTGATATCCTAGTTATAACTTGTTTAGTTAATTTGAAAAATAAAACTAACAATAACAACAAAAAAAGAACAACCTAGACTAAAAAAACTCCGCACTAAATTTTTCATGGGCTTTTTAGTGAGCGTGATATTAAGAATTCTGAACGCACTATTTCCATCAGCACATTGGCCCTCCAGAACATTACATGATTCAAATTCATAGCTTACTGGAGGGAAAAAAAAGTCTTCCAATTCTGAAATACCAATGCAAGTATCTGAAGCAATCTGTACTTCATAGTTTGTCTCTCTAAATTCAGATTTGGTCTGAAACATTATTTATCTGGTGAGATTCCAAGTTACAACAATAAGAGGGACGTAAGTACAATTTGTTTCTTTCTGGATGTGCATTCCTATTAGCAGAACATCAGTTCTTGTGCACTCAGCAAGTGAATAGACCATTTTTATTTTGTGTTCAATCAATAATATTATAGATTGACTTCTCTGTTGAAATATTTATGGAGAAAATCCAACTGCCTACCTATTAATGAGAGTCATTTTCATTATTTGTGTTTGCAGATTCTGATTAATGTCAGACAAATTGAATTACTGTGTGAAAATGGTTTTGATTAAAGCAAAATTAAAAAATGAACTTTCTGGATTTGATTTTTTTTTTAATTTCCTAGTGTGATAAGATTTTCCTTTCATCTCTGTGACTGCCACTTTTCTCTCTTGCCTAGTTCTCTGCAAAGCACTTCCATGTTCAATAAAGTTTGATATAACTGAATGTCTAATCATTACTGATGCAACCAAAAGAAGAAAATGCTAACTTAACATATCTTCCAGCAACCTAGAAATATAAAGAGAATTTTGAAGTATAGTACTGGAGTGCAGCACTTAGCAAATCAAACCCTGCCAACAATAGGTGGATTAAGCATAATGAATTTGAAAACAGGCAGATTTGTATCAGAACTCAATAATAATCTAGCTATTTCACTTCAGTTTTGGTGACTGAGAATTATAATATTATTTAGATAATATTTTAATTTTAAAATGTAATAGAAGGGATGAGGTTTCTTTTGTTTGGTTGTCATTTTGTTCTCTTTGTTCCCACTGTATGTTTTGCAGAACATGAATTCGTTAGTGTACATACTGTTTTGGTGGCATCTACTCAGAAATTGAAAAGACTAAATTCATAATCCCATCTTCTTTAGCATAATCAAACCAATAAGATTCTGAAGAAAGATTGGATCAGTAGTGCTTGCATGTCCTTCTCCACTTTATATCTGGATTTAGAACACAGGCTTAAGCAGGCTTTGAAGTCTAACGTTATGGTCTAACATCTTGTCCTCTAATTATGAGTGATGATTACTCGGCTTATTGGCAATTTCATTTTCAAATGAAGGATAGTGACTTCTTCCTAGATCTGTTCAAATTTTCACCACTCTTCTGCTGAATAATAATACTCAACTCTGAGGGTTTCCTAAAGGGGAAAAGAAAGTTGAACTATAAGTAAAGTAATATTCTGTGGCATCTAGTTTTTTCCTCCATATTATATATGCAAAAAATATTCATAAAAAGTGAAAGTAGTTTTACTAAGGTTATCCATGGAAAATATTCATATATATGTTGCTATATAAATTTAATAGGACTTTCACAATGATATAATGATAGATGGTAAATACAATGAATAAATAAAATTAAATTCAATCATTTAAATTATGCATTGCTAGAATGTGTCAGTCTGCATCTTGAGCTGATCCTGAAACAACATTTCTTAATTAAAGTCCACAGGAACAAACATCATCCTCTGTAAAACTGCAAAATATATGGAATAGAAAATTATTTTCTCAGCTACCAAGGCTAACATTGTCATTTGATTAGCAAAAGACCGTTGCTATTTGGATGAGATTAGTTTCCCTTTAATTACCCATGTGTTCACAATTTGAGCTATTGCATTACTTGCGCATTTGTAACTGCATGTGTTTCTTCTATTACACCTTCTCAATTACAATGAAAATAGTACACTATTATATTCAGGTATTAATTTGTAGTATAACTATTATTCTTTTCCTAAAACTTTAGCCAGCAGGATAGATATTATGACATGATTTTTTTCCGATGAAAGTTCTTTCTCTTCTGTTTAGAATTTTTTAATTCTTTTTTGCATGCATGTAGGTCAAAGACATTTAGATTCTGTCCTGAGACAAATATTTGCATGCATACTAAAGATCTAGAGGTACTGTTTTTGAATTCACAGGTTTTGGTAAGTTTAAAGTACATCAGAGTTGTTTGTTTTTTTTTCAAAATCATAATTTGATAAGCATAATTCTCAAAATAAGCCATTTAGAAAATACAGAGATGAAGTTTTCATATTCTGTTTAAAAATGATGGTATCTTTTATTTTGCAGCTGTTAAAGCATTAGGAATACCACATACAATGATGTGCAAACAGTCTATGTCCTGCATATTGAATTATATTCATTTATATCACATTCCTGGCATTAGATCCTCTGAAAATTTTAGATATGGCTTTGGGATAAAAGCAAAGTCATCTTTGTTTCATGGAAAATGTCTCTGAAATCAGTTGGTAACTATAAAGTACTTTATTCCGACTGAAACTGAATTTGTCAATACGGATTGAATAAGCAAATTAAATGGTTAGCTCCTATTGAAATAAAATCTGATTTTTTAAACTGACAGCTAGTTTTGATACCCACAGGCAGATCAAAACAAGGGAAGTGATTTGTCATCTTAAAGTGGGCACACTTTAGGAGTTTAGATTCCTCAATAATTAACTGGCCTTCATCTAGCCATAGAAATCCAGGTCCTGATGACTTAATGCCAAACATTTAGTAATTTTCACCTTGGATTTTGTTGTTTTCTTGGGGGTAGGAAGACTACAACTTCTGGTCATGTAGGCAGCCAATTCTTACTAGATCTGATGTCAGAAAATAAATCCAGTGGAACCTTAATGTGTTATTAGGGGTAATTCAGTTGTGCATTCTTCAGCAGCACTAGAAGTCAACACTAAGCTGTCCTGAATTCTATTAACTGCCTTGGACAGCAAAAATTCTGTTCATCTTTTAAATATATAAGTCTCACGTACCAAATAGAGGATTTTTTTACNAATCATAAAACCATGACAGTCATCTAAAAAATGACTTTGTCAGTATGAGGGGATAATCTCAAGGAAAATAAAAAAAATTCTCTTTGTCGGAAGTTTCACTTTGTATAAATAGATAAATATTTACTGACAGTCATTGTACAGACAACATAACATTTATTCTAGTTGTGCTAGAATAAACAGTAGCCTGTGAAAAAAGGATGACTATATAAAGCAGAAAATTATCATTACCAATCTGTGGATGTTCAATCTACACTTTAATTTCTTTCAATTCTTATGCAGAAGAGTACTTTTTTTTTTTTTTTTAAATCTTGAGCACTTATTGGAATTGGAAAACAAATCCAAAATCTCCGAAACAGAACATACTTGTTTTAGCTTGGTTCCTATACGTTGAATTAGAAAGCTAAATGTATATAAACTAACAAAAACTAATAAAATTTTCCGTGACCAAAAAACTCTGTGACAATTTCCAGAAAAGTAAATCTGCACTCAATTTCAGGGCTGCCAGATATTCTTCTCTACAAATTTTACCACTAATTCTTACATACTATTTCCAGACAATATTACTGAAGGATGTGGTAGAAAAATCAGCTGTCGGGATCAGATGAGCAATTTGATGTTTTTGTTTTTGTTTTCTTTTTCTTTTTTTTTTTAATTTATTTTTATTTTTTGAAATGAAGCCATTTTTAAGGCTAGAATATCATAGAATAATCACTAAAACAGCAAGTTAGGATGGTTACGTTATCACAACAGATTATACCAGTAGCTGAAGTTATCATACTGTCACTAGCAACACTTATGTAAAATTGTTACTATTTATCCATCCTTCCACAGATGTCATATGACAATATTTTGAGTTTAGAAACCAATAATCATGGCTATGCAAGAAGCAAAAGATTCTGCATTCAGTCTCTTAAAAGGGCCTTCAGTGCATTCGGAAGTAGCTTTTTTTTTTTTTTTCCTTCACATTCCTAATTTGATTTACTGGTGGAATTATAGATATATAGTTCTTTTTTACACTTCATGAATTAAATAACACAATAAAATCAATTCCATCCCTTGATAATCACTGAGATAGTCTTTGATCCTGCTTCAGATAACCTCTGTTCCTTTAACATGGCTACACCTTTTCATTTTAGCAAGAAAAAATAATTTGCTCCCTGCTATTAGACTGAATATAATTTGTGAAACTGATTCAAAGCATCACTTAGTTACACTGTTCTTGTTGCCTCTTTGTAGATTAACTATGAGTCTGGAAGAAAGTCAGAACAAAACCATTTTCTATTCAATTTCTCAATTAAGTTAAGCCTTCTGAGCTAAGTAAGTGATTCTCCTTCCCTTTTATTGTCACTTCTCTTGTTTTTCTCTCGCCACATAAAATAGTTTCTCACTGTATAAAAAGGCTGAAGACTTTGAAGTGTGTAGGCCAAATGTGGGTCGATGAAAAAAAATCTCTTCAGTGTGTAGATGGCTAGAATATAAGAACATATATCACACTAAAAGTAGGACTTTACCTTTGATGGTACAATATTTGCAGTGTTACAGAGCAAATAAAAACAGGTTGCATGCCCCCAAATCTCCAGCACAGGTAAATACGTTACCTGACCAAGGTTACGTAGGTCATTTATCAGTGCTAAAATGATAATACACTCTGAAAACATCATAAGAATTAATTTGAAAATGCTTGGATAGATTCATAGTAACAAGTAAAAAATATTTACTGAAAATTCCTTAGAACTGAGTTATTAAATTAATTCTATCCCCTTTATAAAATTCAAGTCCTAATATTGTTTTAGTTACAACACAGCTGAAATCTCTGAGTGTTTTGTCCTATATTTATCCTAGAATGACTTGGAGTACACACCTTGGTACTAGTCTTATGAATTAATAAATAAACAACTGCCTCGCAACTGAATTCCAGTTAAATCTGAACCCAGAGAAACCCAGCTGCAAGAATATACAGGACAGACAGGTGGAACAATGTATTTCAATGGGGCTAAGCAGTGCTCAAATAATTTGGCTAACCAGCAGATTGAATTTTCTGCGAAGTCATTCCAGTAACAGTAATTTCAGTGTTAACTGCATCTTATTAGCATCCATTTTCAGAAGGGAGTTCTTGTATTTATCTTCTAGCTGCAAAAGTAATAAAACATTTAAATTTGTACGCTAATTAAAAATGAAACAACTTTATCTTAGTATGACCCTTTTGATTTTTGGAATGAATTCAGTACTAACGTGTATTATGAGCATTTCATAAACAGGAAAGGATTTGGGAGGGAAAGGAATACAATTCTTTTAGATATTATTTTTGGGTTATATTTGTTATCAGTAAATTTGATTGTAATCTTGTGAACAGATCTTGTAATACTAAATTTGATCTGAAAGTGGGTGGGAATGTTTTAACATAATTTTATATAGAAAATACATCATTTTTAATAAACAGTTGTTAAGTCTAGTCACATGTCCATTTTGATTGTTTTTTAAAATGTCATTTAAAAAAGAAAATAAAATATGAAAATGGGATTTATCTATGATGAAAAATCATTTTTTTAGTTTGAAATTACTTGTAGCATTTCTACTTTAACAGAAATAAATATATATATATATAATCACATTTTTGAAATGTACAGTACACCAACACAACATAGTGTAAGATTTTCTGATGAAGATGTTTAAGTTTGTGCAGAGTCATTTTGAGATAAAGCTCATCTTCGACCACATTTATCTGAGAATTTAAGCAATCCATTGACACTTCACTTATATTTACAACAGACATGATCTCTTTTGGAAACTCTGTCAGCTTTCTCTAAATGCTGTACCTTCCAATCATTTAGCTCAGCTTCCCTATTGATTTCTCTAATGAGAAGAATATTCTGAATGCAGTTCTCTCCTCTGGAATTCTCTTTAATATTTCAATTAATAATTTAAGCTAACTGAACATGTCTCTGAAGAACCTGCTCAAATTCTTTTTGCTTTGAACAGGGTGGTAGCATATATATTGACTAGGTTCAGCTCATTGTGTAATAAGAGATATGAGATAAACAGATTGAGGTGTTCTTTCATGCAAATCTTTTTGTCTGTTTGCTTTTTTTTTCCTTTTTATCTATACTAACTTTTCAGTTCTCAATTTGATATTCTAGAGACTATTCTACTACTTCTGGAAATGAAACAATACAGAAACTCTTCAGTTTAAAGACTAAAGATATTTCAAATCAATAGTCACATGGTACATGTGCAAGTTCTCTTTCTTGGTGTGCATAACCTGTTTTTGTTCTGCTAATAATGCTAATATTGATATGAAAATATCTATTTCTCACTGAATGCACAGTTTTCAAATTGTATTTGGCCCTCATTATATCTTCATTTTAGATGTTCTTCCCACTTTTAGTTGTATGACAACAGCTTAGCAACATTCAGTGGATTGTTCACTACAAATAGTTGGTACATTCTTACTGTGAGAAATTAACCTTTTACTGGGACAACTGTGAAGCAAATAGCTTTCAACATCAATTAACATGCTGTAGTACCCATATGGTGGAGCATTTAATCTTTACAAGCTATAGAATCACAATACATTTTGTTCTTTCAGTGACACAAAAGGGAAAATAATACATCAGCTTTCATGACGTCTTTCCAAACAAGCAGCTTGTTAACTGTAGTCTTGGAAAGGTATGAACCATATCCAAGACAACCTTATTTGACTGAACATGTATAAGACAATGTATTGAGTGAAATGTGTTTTGACACCGTAATGTGGTAAAATTGTGACTCAAAGATTTAAACACTATATTGACAGCATACATTCATACTTGTGTTTAGCAGACACAGATTTTTTTTGTAACTTTGATAACTTTGCTATCTTCTCTCCTCATCCTCCTCCATTTCTGAATGATTTTAGAAAGAAAATGGCAGCACTGAGCACTAAACTAAATAACTGATGACATCCAGTGAAATGTCTTTTGAAGGAAGAAGAATCTTCCTGGAGATAGAGTTCAAGTCTTAAAGCAAATACTTTCTATATGGAATAATATTTTAATGTAAAGTGAAATTTTTAAGGCTGCATCAAGTCCTTCTGAGAAGACATCAATCATCTTTAAGTCTTTTCTGACTCTCAGCAGCAAATCTTCTACTTCATTCCTAGGATATCCAAATGTATTTCTGTTGCACTTTTATGTTACATTGTCTGAACAGATCTTGGAACTTCATTCTGTGTATGTCTTTCTTGATTTTTATTTTTAGCTTTGAAAGAGGAGTTGGCAGCAAATGGTTAATATTAACTGAGTTACCATAAGTGAGATTTTTCACACGCACTTCAGTGAAGTATTTTTTTTTTTCCTAAAATTTGAAATACTGTGTTTTAGGTTAAGGTTTTTGTGTGACTGTTTCTCTAAAGGAAGTTGTTTAAAACATTATTAAAATGCTATTATTAAACTCATTTTAATTTACAGTTCCACTTGCAATAAAGAATGTTGACCATTTTGAAGTTTACTTCTTTCAAAGAATATTTCCTCTCCTTTAAAACATAAAGACACAGATACTTGTCTGCTTTTAAGCTGAGAAGATTATACAGAACAGAGTACATCGAGCTAAATTCTGTGACTATTTTGCTTCTAGTAAGCATATATTGACTTTTTTAGGTCAGTATTAAGCTTATTGACTGGAGGATTTAATATTTACAGTCTTTCGCCAGAATCAGTATGATGACCTCAGGGGGAAAAATAAAATGTCTTTGAGTCAACTAAATAACAGCGTTTTCTGTTTCTGCCTGAAGACTACTGATATTTAAATACATCTATACTGAATATTTTGAAATGTACATATTTACAGTTAATAGTTCCTCATTCCTTGACTCCTGAAAATACAGTATTTAAAAAAAAAATAAAAAAAAAATTGAAATACGTGCTAGTATAATTTGATGTTTGAAGACTTTTTGTCATGGTTTTATGATTTTTTTAATTTTTTTTTGATTATCAGTATTCCACATTGTAGCAACATGTAGTGCAATGGGAGTTAAAGACTTAATGCTCCATTTCTGTGGATCATCAGTAGTTCTGGATATACCTGTTTTAAAAGAGAAGGACTATGTACCCCAGAGGGCTTTGAGTTGCTTTGTGTTTTTCTTTTTTCTGCTGAGAGTGAAAGATAAAAACTATTTATTTGTCACAAGACACAGGCTATTTCCCCTTTTGGATCGACCCAGCAGTGGGTGCTCCCAAGCCATCTCACCTTTGGCGTTAGCACAAGGCTTTGGTTTTCAGACAGTATCTTCCATTTTATTTGATTTATTAGGTTCAATTCCAATTATATTGTGTTACATTGTGTTATTCTACATTCTGATATCCTATTTAGTAAATTAACTTTCCTCCTCAGATCATTGCCACTGTTTTGTTTTTAGGCCCATCTCTCTTTTCAACTTTGACAAATGAAGTTGACAGTTATTTGTCATCTTCCCTCATACTGATTTCAGCATTTTGTTTTATGGAATGTCTTTTGTTTTACTAAGTTTACTATGAAAATAAAAATAAAATAATATGAGAAGAATCAGGTATTTTAAACTTTGCAAACAGTTTCTCTCGCACTGAGTTAGCTATGTTCATTTCACATCCTCCAATAGAAAAAAGAAACCATAGCAAAAACATTTTACGGACTGAATTTTTAGGAAAGGCACATAGAATTCCATGCAACAAATTATTTAATAGTTGTATACTCAGGTAAGCATGTATAATTAATACAAATTAATTATCAATGTATTTTTGGTTAACACACATTTTATGTATATTATTATAATTCAAAAAATACGTATATATTTCTGTTTTGGTTTTACTGTGATTGTATCCATGATGCATCCAGGTGTGCTGAGGGAGTTAGCAGAGGTGATTGCTGAACTGCTCTCTATAATCTTGGAGAGGTCTTGAAGAATGGGAGAGGTGCCTGAAAACTGGAGGATAGCCAGTATCACTCCAATCTTCAAAAAGGACAAAGAGGAGGATCTGGGGGACTGCAGGCCGGTCAGTCTCACCTGCGTCCATGAAAAAAGTGATGGAACAGTTTGTTC
>VXAB01013062.1:0-22615 GCA_013399175.1 Odontophorus gujanensis | reverse complement strand
CACCATGTTTCTGTAATAGCGACTGAAATCTAGTCAGCCTGTAGCTTTTCAAAGGTGATAGTGCAGCCACAAGTCTGGTTAAATGTCAGCACTGACCGTCATAAATGGACCTGGGGAAGTGAAAATACATGACAGAGTTAAGAAGAATGACTTGTACAGGGTGTGTGTAGAAGAGGTGAAATCTGCTTTTTACTCCCTGTCATCTCCTCCCAGCTCCCTTTGAAATGTGCTCTGCATTCAGGCTTAATTGTTAACTAATTTTCTTCAGTTCCTCTCTCTATTTTATGGAATGATGGAATTCCTTGCCCTCAAGTCACCAAATGTAATATCTTTCTCTGGAGTTTTTCAGTACTTAACTGTTTACCAGTTCTGTGATTGAAATTGCTACTACTTCCATTTTTGTCACTTCTGTAATACAAAATGGGTCTTAAATTTATTTTTTGTGCCCCAATTCAGACTAGCTTCCTAATTCTTTTTGCATGGGCTAATTGATAAATGAGATTTTCTTTTTCAGTTTTTAGTAAGCCTTCCATATTCTGAGTAGACCTGTCAGCTGAGCACTTTATCTATCCTTTCTAAATTTGTTCTCTTATTGCAAACCCACATTAACTGGCATTACTTATCACTAACATACATTGTTTAATTTAAAGAATGAGAGCTCCCTTAGGAAACAGAAATTAAAAAATGGAATTTTTAATGCCAGTTTTTCTCACATTTTACATTAAGAAAGTTAAAACATTAGAACTAGAATGTAAGTATGACTAATTTATGAATAGCTAGGGAAGGCCAGAAAAGAAGCAATATAAACACCTGCAGTAACAAAGTGTAAGTTTATCTGTGCTGCTGCCATTTATTTTCTTGTCTAGGAATTTTTCAGGTGAAAAGCATTGACTGATGTTTCCAGGCACAGAATTTGGGAAGCAAAGCTGCCAGCCTGCAACTCCAATTTCTTTTAGTTAGTGAGCAGTAAATTAAAAGCAGAAGTTGTCTGCCTTTTGGTGAATGAAGAGAGAGTGAAAAAATATTAGCCATGCATTTGCCTTAAGCAAACAATCCACTCTAGTAGTTTTGTTTTTGTTAAAATAAGTAGTAAACTCTCAAAGTGTATGTCTTCAGCTGAGATTGCTGTGCTATGTGCCACTTTCCATTTGGGGAAGATTATCATCTTGACACCCAGAGTCAGTATTAATTGTGCTGTCCAGTCTTTCCATGTGGAACAGGTGCCAAGCTAGTTAACCCCAAATTTGTTTTTGTGCATTGGAAAAGAATTCAGTTCATTATGAATCACTTCCCATTTGTCTTTATTGAATTTTATTTCAATACATTTCTGTTTTCTCCTTCAATCTGTCAGTTTCATTACTAGTTTGAAAGATAAGTTTTAGCTTCTTGGCAGTATTTTAGATTTAAATCTACTTTATAATGAAATTACTTAATTTTTGAAATATATAATCAAGAAAGCACTAAAATATTATTTGAAAAAAATATATACTTGTCATGTGAAGTTGAGTGAATGTACATTGCTCCATTGGAGAGCTTTGCATTGTTCGTTTTTTCAGTATAATTTCTCAGATTTTTTATACCGGTCTTATGCCAGTTCAGGATTGAGAAAGATTTGTTTTAATCTTTTTAAAAGTTTGTAGCTCAGACAGATTTCTTACAGAGATTGGTGTTTTTAAGTATGACAATTTGAAGTATGTATTGCTTCAGAGGCTTATTTCTTACTTCAGCATCTCCGTGGTTTCAGTGAATTTAACTTATGCACATTTAGTTTCAGTTATTAATGGACTAACCTCTCTGTACTGGAGAAAAGGACCAGAAAAGACATGAAAGAACATGTTGGTTCTGCATAGCAAAAGGAACAGGTTCCTTTTGCTGGCATTTTACCTCGGAGTGCTGTGCAGTAGAGGCAGGGAACAAGTTGGGAGTCAGGGGAGGGGAAGGCAGCAAGGAGAGAGGAAGACTCAACTTCCATGGTTCTTTGCTCTAATTTACGTCGCTCACTTAATATAGAACGGAATTCTACCAAGTGACACAGTATGTGAAAATAGATGCTGCACTGTGGTCTCAGGCTAGCGACTGCCTTCTTTGATATATTGGTTTCAGCAGTGAAGTGGTCACATGACTTTGATAAAAAAAACCTCTCCAATTATTTGTAAAAGTTCTCTGTAGTTTCAGTGAGTATCGGCAGAAGAGTATGCCAGCAAATGAAGCCGAACAACTTTTCTGTGTGATACCATTTTTATATGGACTAGCCTAATCACTGGCTTTTCAGTTCTGTTTTCTAAACTGCTGGCCTTTAAAAATTGGCAGTGATCACTTATCTGTGCTCAAAACAGAAGTTTTGTAGTCAAAAGAGTCAAAGTTATCTTTGTCTCTTTTGGAGTAGTAAACTGCAGAGGCAGGTACCTTTACAATTTTAACTGCACATGTTGCACTGAGAATGTGTCACAGTGATGTGATATGTTCATCTTTGTGTTGTGCTGTTCTAAAGCTTGAGCTTTAAGTGTATTGGGACTGGAGGGATAAAAATCATATTTCTTAGACAAAGAAAGATACTTTTGACACTGAAGGAGAAAGTCTGTTCTGCTCTTTGTTTCAAAGAGATGTGGTAAGTTATGAAGAACCCGAGAAGACTGGTACTGTTTTTCCTAGGAATTAGTTAAGTAAGTGAAATGAGTTGAATAAATAACACTGTAACAGAGTTCAAATAAGGAAACTTTAGAGATAAGCCAATCTCGTCATCTTATGGATGCGGCAAGTAAATATATGAAGCTCTTGCAGCTCTAAATGTTTTCAAATTGTTACTCTTGTGGTGTGCACTTTTGCTGTGGAATTCACTGTTATGATATCAAAATCAGAGATTCAAAAAGAATTTGAGCTTTTGTTTAATATGGCGTACACACTGATTTAATATCAATGAGAAGAAAGTTTCAACTGAGATTTAATCTGATCTTTGTCTCTAAGCAATCACTTGACAGAACTTTCATAGGGATGCTTAGATTTTTTGGGCTTCCTTTGGATGCATCTAGTTTCATCTAGTTGTCAAAGGCGAGCTGCTGGAGTGATGCAGACTTAACTTTTGATCTTGTGTGGCAGTTCTGTAGTAGCATCCTAGAAACTATGGTACTGAACCTGGAATAAGAAATATGATTGACACTTTACCCCTTGCCGTCATATTGCTATAAATAAGGTGTATGTATGGCATTGCCTCATGTCATGATCAGTTCTGATCCTATCTGGAATTGCTCACCCTCTATAGGATAATTTTACAGTATTTCAGTCATTTATCTTGTGTTGGTAGTATTAATAAGGGAAAGGCTCTTGGTTTCTTTCTTGTTCTTAGGAGCTATTTAGATTAAACTTGCTTCCATTAACCTTCTTACAAGTAGCAGTAATGCGGCTTCATTGGCATAGAGTCTTAATACAGGAAGAATTTGCTACTGACTAATGTATTCTCGTATTTAGAACATTGCTATTCTATACCTAGGAAATGGAGAAGTTGATACTTGGGGTAGAATTCTTCTACCACCTATGAAGCAGCGTTTCATGTTTACCAGTTGCAAATAGTCCTGTTTGTATAAATTTTAAAACACCAATTAAGAAGGATCTTAGTAGAACATGAACCAACAAATATCATTTGAATACTTTTTTTTTGAGAAAGCATGGCTCAGTTTTACGACTGAAGTACAATGAAATATAGTACTTAATATAGTTTTTCTGAGGGTTCACATGATTACAAAGAAAATTGCAACTCATGGTTGTAACCTTCAAAAATGTCACAGAATCATAGAATCGTTTGAGATGCAGGAGACCCTTAAAGGTCATCTTGTCCAACTCCCCTGCAATGAAAAAGGACATCTACAACTAGATCAGGTTGCTCAGAGCCTGATCCAGCCTGATCCTGAATGACTCCATGGATGAGGCATCCACCACCATATCTGGCAACCTGTTTCAGTGCCTCACCACTTGTACTGTAGAAAACTTCTGCCTTATATCCAATCTAAATCTTCCCTCTTCTACTTTGAAACCATTTCCCTGTGTCCCATCACAGCAGATCATGCTAAAGAGTGTGTCTCCTTCTTCCTTATAGTCCCCATTTAGATGCTGAAAGGCTGCTCTGAGGTCTACCTGGAGCCTTCTTCAGGCTGAATAACCTCAGTTCTTTCAGCCTGTCATCACAGGGGAGGTGTTCCATCCCTCTTCTGGACGTGCTCTAATATGTCAGTGTCTCTTCTGTGCTGACGACTTCACATCTGGACACAGTAATGCAGGTGAGATCTCACCAGCGCAAAACAGTGGGGCAGCCTCATATCCCTTGACCTGGTAACCACGCTTCTCTTGATGCAGCCCAGGATATGGTTGGCAATCTAGGCTGTGGGCACACTGTGCGAGGGCACACTACTGGCCAGCTTACCATCCACCAGTGCCCCCACATCCTTTTTGTGCAGGGCTGCTCTCAGTACTTTCATCCCCCAGCTTATATTGGTAATGTGTGTTGCCTTGACCCTGGTGCAAGATCTTGCACTTGGATTAGTTGAACCTCATGAGGTTCTCTGGGGTCCACTAGCCTGTCTCTGGGTGGCCTCCTACCCCTCAGTCGTGTTGACCATACCATACAGCTTGGTGCCATCCACAAACTTGTACTTGATTTCACTGTTGATATCATTGATGAAGATATTTAAGAGCATTAAAGTGCATTTAATATCTGTCAACATAATTGCAGGAATGGTTAGAACTCGAGTTCCCAAAGCTCACTGTATGTGCTTTGGAGCCTTTTTCTCTCTTACAGGACTCTCTTGTTGGACTTAAGCTTGTCAGGGAGCAGTAAGGATAAGTTGTTTCACAATGGGAGGTAAGCTGGAAGCTGAACATGACAACAAATGAGTCAGGAGTAGTGATGTCATTGGCAGGGGATACAGTGTGGCAGTGCTAAACAGGGAGAGTTAAAGGGTCTCATAATAGTAGTCAGATTCAACCAGCTGTCAAGTCATCACCAGATATATCTGTAATTATGAGGTAGGTGCAAGGTCAAGCCAGAAAGATAAGACAGGTTGGGGTGTAAATTTGTGAGGCAAGCTGATGTGTCATTCAGGCAATGGTCAAGAGTCTGAACTTAAATGCAGTTATTAAATGCAAATACAAGGGGTGGAGGCTTCTGTTGTGGTGACCCCAGAAGGATGAGCCGCGGCCGCATCAGAACGATCTTCTTAAGATGCCGATGCAAGGACTCAGAGAGACATCAATATGATTATGCAGCTGAGCCAACTTTATTGCGCAGGTTACATACTGTTATACCCCTGAACACATGCTATTTTTAGAATAGTTGTTAAGCAGTGGTTCTTGCTCTATCCTTGTGTGATAAGCAGTGTCCAGTTAGTTGCTCTTTTCCCACACATACCAGGGCCATCTGGTTCCACCGCAAACTTACTCCCTCATCGTTGTCCTGTCAACGATGCACCACTTCTCAAATACAGTGATCTGAACATGCTGTTTTGTTCACAGTGCTCCAAAGATAAGCATACATGACCTCCTTCTCTAAGCCAGTCCTCCACAGACTTCTAACAGTTTTTTTGTTTGTTTGTTTGTTTGTTTGTTTTTGACAGGTCTTTTCTTGATAGTTTCATTCAAGGCCGTGGAACTGTGCCATATCAAAGCTAACTTTAAGCACAGGCAGCTAACCCAGGTGGGGTACTCAAGGCCTTCAAAATATAAAAATTTCAATACATCCTTCGAAAGTAATGTTATTTTATCCTTAATGTCATGACTAACCCAACTAAAACATTTGAGAAACAGCTCACACTGTCAAAATATCAAGTGAGCTGTAGATATAGATATTGAAAACCATTATAAATGTACTTGGATTGTAAAGATTGTAACTTCGCAAGAGTAAGCAATTAATCTTTTCATAAAAGGAAGAATGCCATTAAGATTAAAAAAAGGATGACATTCAGGAAAATAAAGATCCCTGAATTCTTGTATTTCTTGGATAATCAATCACTTCAATAATTCTTGGAGAATCAATCACTTCAATCATCTGTCATTGCAGAAAGACATGAAAAACTACTTTGTTAATTATTGTACAGGAATAGCTGATATATTAAATAAGGCAGGCTAGAAAATAAAACTGAATATCAACTTCAGTGAATCACTGTGTCTCTAAGTCTATACTGAAAAATCTTCCTTGGTCTGACTATGTACAGTGTTTTACAGAAGGTATATAACACTAAACCTAAATGAAAATTGATTAGGTATGGTCCCAAACTTTCATTTTTAATTTTCTAAGGTTCTCTAGAGCCTTCTTGCATTTTCTAGGAGATATCTCAAATTGTCCTGAAGGTGTATGTGCTCTGGTGTGTTGTAGTAGTAACTTTAACTGTTTTTTGTGTATGTTTTTGTCTTTTTTATTTTATTTTATTTTGTTTTGTTTTATTTTGAGGAGGGGGAGGGGGTAGGAAGGGGGGGAAGGATTGCAATCTTCTAGAGAATTGGATTTAATTTATAATTTACATGTATGTTTGTTGTAATATAGCATGCATGAATTTGTAGGGATTTTCTACTCTAAAAAAATTAATCTGTGAGTTTTTAGGGATTCATGTGAAAACCAATCTTACAACAAGATATATACTCGATTAAGTGAGTGCAGTGGCTGCAACAAAGTGTTCCAAGGGCTTTTCAACCATAAACTGAAATGCAGACCAGTAATAAGGAGCTTCCGCTAGTATTTAGATATTTATAAGTATCCACATAATACTTACTTGTTTTTCCCTTTAATCAGCTCTGATTATGCGTGTACAAGTAGTCCATTGCATTATGTGCCTTGCCTAGATGCTATTTCCAGAACATTTTTATAAATATAACTATCTGATTGAGAAGTGGTAGTAGTGAGAATGTAATGAGGTCATATTCAAGAAAAATCACTGCAATGTTTTCTTTCACGTCTGATAGACAGGATAAAGGAAAGTGCTTGTCTGACTGAGATATAGAACACTGTACAGCAGAACACAGTTTCAAATCCAGTCCAGGTTATTCAGTAATAAATGTGGTGTTTTCTAATTTTATTTTTTTTTCTGTATGGTGTAATGTTGATTTATGTATGAAGACCTGGAGAGGAGTCAGCCCAATTTTCATTGAAAAGCAGGCTTGGAGAGGATTACAGACTACCTAGAAGAACTTTGATGCTATGAAAGGAGGATGGACCAAGTCTGTTAAGAGTTATTTCACTTTTAGTGCTCTGACGCATGGGAACTAGCAGATTTCTGATCATTCTGATTGTTGGGGTTTGCTTTTACGTCATGTTTTTGATGATAACTGTCATCAGACTCATATAGAACCTTTGAGTCTTAGATTCTTGTGCAAACAGAAGGTGTGCATGACTGATTTTTGTGATGGTTTTAATCAGAAGATTTAAAAGTGATTTTCAAGAGAGGTAAATATCCTTTAGGTTTATGTTATTAATGGAGAAGCCAAGTCACAGGCAGTGAACACTCCTTGAAAGCCTTCCAACAGGCCATTCATGTTGAAGACAGAATCTATGTCTTGAAAGTCACAGTATTTTGTTTGTCATATGTATAACATTTCAAACCTGATTTACCATGGTACTAGTTTACCTTCATGTTCTTATGACTTCAACACAACTCCTGATTGCCCAGTATTTCAAGAAATTAAAGTACACCTTAGCAGAAAGGCCTGTAACATGGAAAGCAACATGAAAAGACATGTTGCATTTATGAAGCCATTCTGCTTTTTTTTTTCCTGCAAACTGTTGAATACTGGTGCCTAGCAGAATACTGACAGGAAGTTTCAACTTTTACTGCCTTACCACCACCATCTGCCTCTGACGGGGGGGCAACATAATAAAATAGGAGGCATTACTTCATCTAAGTGAAGTCTCCTGAGTTATTTTCTTTCCCATCACTAAACACTGTAAAATAAACACAGGGAAAGAAGTATGCTGCACCTTCAAAACCTAAATTACATCCCCACCAAAAAATATTGTCACTGGGAATCTTGATCTTTTTCATACGAACAGAACCCTCTTTAATAGTCCTTGTGTATGGCAGGATAGGTTTCTACATTACTTACAGTAAACTTTGAGTAAACTGCAAGTCCTTAAGGGACCAAATTCAGATCAGACAGGCATTTCTGTGGTTTTGAAGTGGATCAGCTGGTCTCCCTCTCTAATTGTCAGCTGCACAGTATAATATATATATTATAATATATATTTTATGTTCTTGTTGCAAAACTAGGTGCTCTGGGAATGCATGGGTATTCTTTCATATTTATCCAGAGTATAGCCACTTGACAGTGCATTTTACATATGAACTATTATGTGGCAATGCTTCATATTTCAAAAATATGAAAAAAAAGAAATTCAGTGCCATTATGTTACTGCAAGCCTGCATTATGTATATCAACAGTACTTTATTCTTTTGACTATGTATTCAAAATACCTATTTTTAGCTGCTTTTATTTTGTGCAGCTTTAAGTTGTTGGACTAAAAAGGTAATTTGTAACTTTTTGGTTGATGTCAGGAATACACTAATAAGCGACAAGACCAAGATCTGGGGATGCATTAAAATGAGACTGGAATTTCATATGCATAGTTAGTAATTCACCAAGCTGTATTTCATCACCTGAGATGTGCAGAATGATCCAAGTTAGAAAAAATTGTTGCCATTGTCACTAGTGCTCAGTCTTACATTAGAATAACTCACAAAGGCAGTTAGCCAATTGAATTTTCAAGTAGCTAAATGAACTTTTTCCGTATTCACTTTCATTTGTTTGGGAATTGATAAGCTAGTCAGAGAAACTTAGATCTAAACACTTGCTTCTGCTTTCTGCACCACTGGTACTACAAAATGAACATTTAAACCTTCAGATGATGTTTTGTTTCTGGCCTAATATTTTCTACTTGCGGAATTTTACTCCTGTGCTCAAAGTTGAAAGTTTCAGTAGTAGTAATGGACAATCTGCAGCTTTTTTCTCAAGCAGTTGCTGAAATCAGTCTGTGTCCGGCAGAGTGGCAGTTATTTAAATCTTAGGCTGGTTGGTGACCTAACAGAGTCTTCTGGGACTGAAAATGCCAGGGACCTAGCTTTTTGTTCAGAAGTGGCGCAGTGGGATTCTCTGAGTCCTGCTATTAGCTCTTGCCTGTCAGTTACAAGCTAGGGTCCCTGCTCTTGTTATCATCTTCTTCATCTGCTCTGATTTTCTTCAGAGTTCTTTGTTGTGTATTTTTGCAGTGTGAAAATTATAGTATGAAGCAAATCAGGAAGGCTGGCCTTCTCTCCTTTCTGTGACCCTGCTGAAGTCAGTAGAAGTTACACTACTGATTTCACTGAAGTCAGAATTTTATACTTTCTGTTTAAGAAAACAGCTTATGTTCAGACTTCTTTTACTGCGTAATTTTACTGCATAATGTTCACAGCTAAATGTTCTACCTCTAATTTATTGCTATGCAGAAAACAACAGGTCACTGCCTCATTCTTTATGATAAATAATGATAAATATGTATGAAATATTTTGAAGTCTCTGTCTTCTGTATAACTTATTCTCCAGGCCTAGATATTTCAGATGCATATGACAGCTATCTTCTTTCATTTACATGCATATATTGCAAAGAGAACAAGATAAAGAGTACTAGTTCCAAAATAAGTGTTAGAGAAATGGATTTTAATGTAGTGGGTTCCTAAAATGAAATTGTCAGCTTCTCTTTGCACAAAACTCATCTGATCTCTGGATTAGGTGAGCTTAACTTAATCTGGAATCTTAACCTAAATCTCTTTGGGATGTGATTTACAATCTGTATTTATTATAGAGAGTATTCTTTTCTTAAAAAGAGTATTCTTCAAGGCTTTTAGCTTTTCTAAAAGTCAATGAATGACTGCATCACCATAAATGAGAGTCATTGCCACTTTTATCAATGGAATATTTAAACTTCTTCAATTTTTTTTTTTGTTTGTTTGTTTGTTGTTTTTTTTTGTTATTCTTACATGGAAAGTTAGATGATGAACTAAGAAGCCATCATGCCCTACAGACTTCTCTGAATTTATGGAGGAAATAGTCTGAAATTTTTTGCTCTAGCAGAGTACAGCTTTCTTGTCACCAAGAAGGGATTAATTTAGCAGAAGTTAACCTTGAGCTGTTTCCTCAGAAGTATACTTGGACAATTCCAATTCTTGTTAGACACAAAGCAGCTGGTACATAAATAAATGATCCCAGTACATTCCATTTATGCACATTAGCCTTGCTTATTTTCTGACCTCCATGTTCCTTCAATGTTTTATATAGTGTCAGCTGTTCATTCTGAATTCTTAGTGGTTATTTTTAGTTTCTACCTTTTTGCAGAGGTTACAGAAAAGTCTCTGGTGGTTCATTTTAAACTTGGTTGTATATCCACTGGCAAGTAGCTTAGTATGTGCACAATATTGTGCTGAGAATAAATGGAGAAATCTAAAATGACTTTGGGAAATAGCTCAAAATTTTTTTGACTGAGAGGAGCATAGCATAAAATAAAGGTTTATCAAGTTATTCTTCTTAAGCATTTTCAGCAGCTAGTTTACTAATCTAGTAAATAAAACAGAATCAACAGACTTCTGAACTGGTGTGTTTGCCTGAACCACTGATTCCACTCAGAAGATAGGACAAGCTTCCTAGCTCCTGTCTAGAGTCATTCTAGGTTTTCAGCTGCCTCTTCTTCGTCTTGGACATCAGTAACCTGTGTCCTTATTTCTAGAGTTAGCTTTTCTAAAATGCGTAATCATTGTATGACTAGTGTACTGAAAAGTATATTGAATTTTCTTCTTGAATGGAATTAAGGGGAAAGGAATAAGGAGTAAATTGATGTTGATTGTACTTCACTATGTGGTCTACTGGATGTACAATTATATATTATTTAGATTGGAAAGATTGTAGAGTTCACTGCGAAACCATGTCCCTAAGTGCCATATGCACATATCTCTTAAATACTTCCAAGTTTGAGGACTCCACCATTTCCCAGGTTGTCTGTTCCAGTGCCTAACCATCATTTCTATAAAGAAATTCTTCCTGATAGACAATATAAACCTCCTCTGGTGCAACTTGAAACCTTTGCCATATTACTTGTCACCTGAGAAAAGAGACCAGCACCCTCCTTGCCACAATCTCCCTTCAGGTAGTTGTAGTGAGTGAGGAGGTCTTTCCTCACCTCCATTTCTCCAGGCTAATCAGACCCAGTTTCCTCAGCCATTCTTCATAAATCTTGTTTTCTAGTCCCTTCACCAGCTTTCTTGGTCTTCTCTTAACAGATCTGAGCAACTCAACATCCTCTTCGCAGTGAGGAGCTCCAGACATTACAATATTTGAGGTGCAGTCCCTTTAATGCCAAGTACAGAGAGTCAATCACTTCCCTATCCTGCTGGCCGCACTATTTCTGATAGAAGCCAAGATGCCATTGGCCTGCTTGGACACTTGGGCTCACTGTTGAATTATGTTCAGCCAGCTGTTGACCAGCATCCCCATATCCTTTTCTTCTGAGCAGTTTTCCAGCCACTTTTCCCCCAGCCTGTGCTGCTTCATGGGGTTGTTCTGACCCAAATGTGGCATCTGCCATTTTCCCTTGTTGAATACCATACAATTGGATGCAACCCATTGATCAGGATTATCCAGATCCCTCTGCACGGCCTTCGTACACTCAAGCAGATCAGTGCTCTCACCCAAATTGGTACTGTCTGCAAAGTTACTGAGGGTGCACTCAATCCCTCCTTCTATATCCTTGATGAAGATATTAAACAAGACTGGTTGAAGTACTGACTCTGTAAAAAAACACTTGTGATTGTCTGCCATTCACGGCCACACTTTGTGCCCAGCTATCCTACCTGTTTTTAACCCCTATATTTGTCCAAACCACAAACAACCAGTTTTCCCAGGAAAAAGACTGTGGGAAATAATATCAAATACCTTGCTGAAGTCCATAAATAACATTCACAGCTATGCGTATATATCCACAGCCATAATCATGTGCAACTTTTGAGGAATAGACTGTTTGAGGAATTAAATATACATATAGATTGATAATGGAGATGAGATGCTATCCTAGTTCAAAGTTCTTCTAACATTACAGGTCATAGAAGGCAACACATCTAGCTCAAGTAATGAACTGACTAAGGTCATGTGATATGTCAGGAGACAGATTACAAGTTGAGTCGAAGAATGCCATGTGCCTGACATAATTGCTATATACCCTCTATCATGACATTTAGGTTGGATTTCACTGCAGCAGTTATGTTGTCTTTTTTGTATGGCTTTAAAGTGGTCAGAGCAAGAGTGACAGCATGAGTGAGTTATTAATGTGACTGTTTGCACAGATGGAGATGAAAACAGTGCAAAACACTGTTCAAGACATCATGAAATTCCTTGGAACTGTGCAGAAATGTACCTTGTTCACAAGGTACACACTTGATGATATTGCCTGGAGCAGCTGTCCGGGCAAAGTTCAAGCTTTAGACCAGGCAAAGCCTCTGAAGGAGGATAGAATCCAAGCTTTGGACAACAGCATGTATCTAGTACCTGTCTATGAGTTTGTATCCTTCTACAGAGTACATAGGCACTCACCTATAGACCTTACTTGTTACCTCATGTGATCTGTGACAGACTAAGGGATGTTACCCCCTGACTGCTTATTAATGTATGCACTTACACTGTTACTGGGGAGCATAACAAAGTGACTACAGGGCTCTTGAACCCATGTGCTGTTCTACTTCTTCCTGCCAGTGGAGCAGAAAGGCTTGGATAGCATGGCACCCAACCTACTGGTTAACATACTGCACAGTCAGTGTTGCAGGCAGAGCTTTGGTTTTTATGACCACACTTCCTCATCTGAGAAATGAAAAACAGTGGTGCCATGGTTTTATGGTTTTTGTTTTTGGTATTCCACATCAAGACATCATGTAGAGCACTGGGAGTTAAAGAGTTAATATTCCAATTCCATGGACTGCAGATTTTTCTGAGTACCTAGTTCTGAGAACTACTTACTCCAGAGGACTTTTCATTTTCGTTATCTGCAGCAGTGGAGCTCAATGAACTCAGTAGACCCAGCCTACACTGGAAGCCAAAAAGAAAACTGGATGTACACAAGCCCATGGGTCCACCAAAGTCTCCAAAAGTACTGAGGTGGCTGAACAAAGCCATGGTGAATCTACTGTCATCTTTGAGAGATCATACTGATACTGATCTGGATGGGTTTCTAATTATCTGGGGAAGTTTTTAGCACAATCATTCTCTCCCCAGAAAGGAAGGAAGAGTACCCAGAAATGTATTGGCTAGTAAGCCTGAGCAAATCCTCATAGGAGCTTCTTCCAGGTGCATGAAAGTCAAGAGAATGACTGGGGAGAGCCAACACAAATTTACCAAGGGCAATCCGTGAAAAAACTGATAAATTTCCACAGTGAGACAACTATTTTACTCTGAAGAGTGGAAACCAGTGAGTGTCTTGACGTTAAGCATGCTCTTTATCAGTTTGCACAGTGATATTGTAACCAAGCGGTTAAGATACGGCTTTGATAAGTGAAAGATACAGTGAGTGAATAACTGTCAGATTACTTGACTTAAGGGTTGTAATCAGCTGTTCAAATGCTCAGAAAGGGAGTTGAATGCTTCAGTTTCTTAGGGATCGATACTAAGACCAATATCATATAACGACTTGTATTTTTATTTTTTTTTAAAGACAGCATGTCAAGAAACATTATTATTACATTTTATTTGGTACTTTACCTGGACTGCTGTGTTTGGTTTTGTACTCCTCATTGGAAAGAAAGGCATAGACATCCTGAAGCAAGACCAGGAAAGATCCATCAGGATCATTTGAAAGTGTGGAATGTATGGCATACAAGGAGAATTTGAGTTAACTGTGTTTGTTAGTCGTGGGGGAGAAGATGATCTCATTGCTGTCATCAGCTACTACATGGAAGGATGCATGTAGTCAGACTCTACTTGTAGGTGTGCAGTGATAGGACAGAAAGCCAAAATCAGAAGCTGCAGGAAAATTGTGAGTAGCTATTGGGAAAAGAATTTTCACTCTGAGGTTGGGTAAAATTCCAGCTGGATTCTTAGAGACGTGTAGAATCCCCATCCTTAGGTTTGTAACATGACAAGATGTCCTGGTTTCAGCTAGTGTATAGTGACTGGTATGATGCTATATTTTGCCTTTGGGAGAAAAACAGTGTTGATAACACAGTGATTTTTCCTCTGTTGCCAAGCAGTTCTGCCCAGAGTCAAGGACTTCTCAGATTTCCTATCAGTGAGGGAAGCTGGTAGGGGACAGAACCAGGACAGCTGAACTAAACTGGCCAAAGGAATGGTCCATACCATATAATGCACAAAAAAACCTATAAAATTATGGGGAGCTGGCCAAGGGGAGCTGACACAGCTCAGGATCTGGCTGGGCATCTATTGGTGGATAGTAAGGAATTGCACTGTGCAATCTTGCATACAGGCTTGTCTGCAAGATGAATAAGTCAAAAATTCCCTGATTCCATGTTGCATAGGTTTATCAGTCAGGAACATTCAAAACATTCAGCATTTAGATGAGGTGCTAAGGGATTTGATTTAGTAGCTTAGTGGGTAGGGATGGTGATAGGAGGATGGTTGGACTAGATGATCTTGTAGGTCCTTTCCAACCTAATGTATTTATGAATCTATGAATTTATAAAAAATGTTACTGTTTTTTTTCAGCTTTTAGGAAAATCAGCAGTCAACAAAAATTTTTTAGATTTTTTTTTTTTCCAGGAAGAAACACAGTTGTGTTATATGATCAGGATTATAAAACAGGAGAAGAGTTTCAGCGCAGTAAATGCTATTTTTCATTGTGATTATTAAATTCATCATCTGTACAATGAGAAGTCTTCTAAGGAGTCCTTAATATGCCATCTTAATGTACATTCATTAAAGGCATGTTTAATTACTTTTCGCTTGAGAATTGAAAGCAGACATATCTCCATTACACCCAAACAACAGCAGTTACTACCAGGTTTGTGTTAATGCTTCTCCTCCCTGTAAAAAGTTAGTGTAGCTCTGGTACACACTTCCTATTTTAGGACTACTTTGTGTTGTTTAAAAACGCTTTTTCCCCATACAACTGGAATTAGAGTTCTTCTAGGATGGGTTTCTGAAGTATTTCCAAGAGCAAAACAAAACAAGGTAGTGTTAGAGCTAGGATTAAATGGTGACTACTTTGCAATATTTTTGCTGGGCAAGGAGTTAGCAGTACCATTATGTTTTCAAGGCTGAAATAATTCTAGGGTAATTTTGGCCACAAAGATGATGAGAGGACTGAATCACCTCTTATATGAAGATAGGTTGAGAGAGTGAAAGAGCTGGGTTTGTTTAGTCTTGAGAAAAGAGGGCTCTGGGAATACCATGCAGTAGCCTTCTAGTAGTTAAATGGAGCAGATTTAAATGGAAAAATGGAGAGGGGCTCTTTATCAGAGTGTAGTGATAGAATCATAGATTCATATGATATTCTGAGTTGGAAGGGTCCCTCAGGGATTTAGTCAACTCCTCACTTCACACAGGACCATGCAGAAATCAATCCCTGTGTCTGAGAGCATTGTCCAAATGCTTCTTCAACTCCAGAAGACTTGCTGCCATGATCACTGCCTTTAGGAGCTGGTGAAGAACTTTTCCTAATCTCCAGCCCAAAACTCTACTGTCGCAGCTTCATGCTATTATGTCAGGTCCTCTTGTTGGTCATCAAAGAGAAGAGATCAGCACCTGCCCCTTGGTCCCCTGGTGAGGAAGTTGTAGGTTGCTGGATCTTGTCACACCAACAGGTCTTTTGAAGCACAGTAAAAATCTCACTCCAGTTATGTGATGTTCAAAGGGTTTCAAAGCAGATTGCTGGCTTGGAACTTTTGCTGCTTGAGGAGAAATCAGTGCTGCTGCCTCTCACCATTTGTTTGTTTGTTTGTTTGTTGACTACTCAGGGCAACTAGTGTTGAATTGAAGGGAAAACGTCAGATTCAAACCAGTCATCTTAAAGTTGTTGAGAACATTTGATGAGACTGATGAAGTGGGCCATCCTCTGATATCTGTACAGTCCATTTATAGTAGCTGTTTGCAGTCAGATGGAAACTTGGCTGGATCAAATTGAGCTTTTTAATAGGCATGGAATGGGACTGTTACATTGCTTACTGTGTGATCAATTTAGCAGATATACATGAACTGCTTAATGAAGGGGATATTGCAGAGCCTCATTCATGGTGCTTGTTTGGCAAAGAAGATATAATTAATAATGTCATTGCACTAAAAGTCAGCTGTTCAGTGGTCATGATATCTGCCAAATGTTACATGATGCAGATTCAGGACTAATTCACTCTTCTGCCAATACTTTTAAATAATTCTGGCAAGGTTTGCATTTCTGTTTTAATCCGTGTAAAGGGAAATTGCTATCATTCTTTCAGTGCTGAGGACAGTGCAAGACTGACTTCAGCTACATTTAGAGGAATAGGCAAGGGGAAGAAAAGTTATTAGAGATCATCATGACGAGGTTGTCTGCATATGTAGAGATAGGATCAGGAAAGCCAAGGCACAGATGGAGCAAGTTCAGCTCCAAGGGCTGTGAAAATTAACAAGAAGGGGTTCTACAGGTACGTAGGTGGGAGGAGACAGACCAAGGAGAGTATTCCCCCTCTGATAAATAAGTACAGGGAACTGGCTTCCAGAGACATGGAAAAAGCTAAGTGCTTTTCCTCAGATTTCACTGGCGGTCAGACTTGCCATGTCTGCCAGGATCCTGAACCTCTAGGTGTGGGTGAGAGGAGCAGATTCTGTCCCACTGTAACAGTGGAACAAGTTTGAGACCTCATGAAACTAAAAGCATGTAAGTCTGTGAGGCCAAGGGTTCTGAGAGAGATGGATGATGTGGTTGCTGAGCCACTCTCTGTCATATTTGAAAAATCATGGCTGTTGGATGAAATCCCCTGGTGACTGGAAAAAGAGAAATTCCATTTTTAAGAAAGGGAGAAAATATGACCTGAGAAACTACAGGCCAGTGAGCCTCACCTCTGTGCCTGGGAAGATCATGGAGCAGATCCTCCTGGTTACCATGTTAAGGCACATATGAGACAAAGAGGTGATGGTAGACAGCCAGCTTGGCTTCACCAAGGGCAGATCTTGCCTGACCAATCTGGTGGCCTTATCTGATGGAGTAACAACATTGGTAGACAGAGGAAAAATAATGGATGTCATCTACCTGGACTTCTGCAAAGCCTTTGACATGGCCTCCTCACATCATCCTTCTCTCTAAATTGGAGAGGCACGAGTTAGAAAGATGGACTGTTTGATGGATTAAGAACAGATTGGCTGGTTGCAGCCAGAGAGTTGTGATCAATGGGTGGGTGGAGGCCAATCATAAGTGGTCCTCCCCAAGGGTTGGTCTTGGGACCGGTGCTCTTCAATATGTTTATGAATGACATAGATGATGGAATCGAGTGCACCCTCAGCAAGTTTGCAGACGGCACCAAGTTCGTGGTGCAGTCAATACACTGGAGGGAAGGAAAGTCATCCAGAAGGAACTGGGCAGACTGGAGAGATGGGACCATGTGAAACTAATGAAAAAAGNATTCTGTGTAATGAGGTTCAACAAGGCCAAGTGCAAGGTGTACCACTTGGGTTGGGGCAATCCCAGTTATTTATACAGACTGAGGGAAGAGCTCCTGGAGAGGAGCCCTGCAGAGGACTGGGGAGTACTGGTGGACATTAGTCAGCAGGGTGAGCTATATGGGCCAACTATATCTTGGGCTGCATTAAAAAAGGATTGGCCAGCAGGGAGAGGGATGTGATTGCCCCTCTCTGCTCTGCTCTTATGAGACCCTATCTGGAGTACTGCATCCAGGCCTGGGGCCCCCAGCACAAGAAGGATGCAGAGCTCTTGGAACAAGTTCAGAGGTGGATAACTAGGATGATCAGAGGGCCAGAACGCCTCTCCCATGAAGAAAGATTGAGGGAACTGGGCTTCTTTAACTTGGAGAAGAGAAGGCTACAGAGAGACCGCACTGAATGAGTACATAAACAGGAGAGGGAAATGACTGTTTGCATTGGTTGATGGTGACAGTACAAGGTAGAATGGTTTTAAAACTAAGGATGGATTTAGGTTGGATGTTAGGATGAAGTTTTTCACTCAGAGGGTGGTGACACTGGAACATATTGCCCAGAGAGGTTGTGTATGCCCCATCCCTAGAGGCATTCAAATCAAGGCTGGATGTGGCTCTGGGCAGCCTGGTCTAGTAGTTATCAACCCTGCCCATGGCAGGGGGATTGAAACTAGATGATCTTTGAGGTCCTTTTCAACCCAGACTATTCTGTGATTCTATGATAAAGGTGTAATTCAGTGTCTGAAGTGTACTGGACATATGCCAGAGTGATTCTGATGGTCTTTACTTTGGGGAAAGGAGTGGTGCATCTCAGGATGAAACCATGTGTATCTGCAGGAATAAAAAAATTTCTGAAGTAAGATTTCACTCACCATAAACCATATAAGCTTCCATCTTTCTAATCAGCTGCAATTTTCAGTAATGCCCTAGGTATTGAAGTCAGATTTATATATGCAAGTGGTCACTTTTATTCAGGAAAAAAAAATCAACAGAAAAACCCACACAGGATTTCTCATCTGTGTTCCCCTTTGAGCCAGTGCATTATGCAGTTTTCTCTTGGTTGATAATGCCACAATGGAATAATCAAGGGAAGTCTTGCATTTTCTTCCTATTTTGTTCCTGACCGCACCTGTAATCACAGTGTTTGTTTTTTTTTTGTTTTTGTTTTTTTTTTAACTGTTTCCTATACCCAGAATCAGTTATTTAGTATCAGACATGTAGGTGAATCTTAAAATGATGTAATAGTAACTTGTGTCAAAACGCAAGAATTCTACAAAAGCAAAAAAAATTACTAATCCCATTATTATTTTTTCAGGTTCAGAGGTTGTGTGATCTAAACTCATCAGGCTCTTGCATGTAAAATACAGTATTCAGTGATCTTGTTTTACTTGAGTATGAGAAGCATATGTCCTTGGTTAACTCAGCATCTGGAATAGTTATACTAATGTGCATAAATAAAATAGAACAGTAACATTTGTGATATAGTGAAGAAGGTTGATTAATTAACTGAAGACTAGTTTGTGGAAATGCTACAGTGTTTATAGAGAATTTGACTTGGTTACATTCTAAGGGATAGAAACAGGTGAGTTAAATCATCAGTTATGTTTGAGACAAGAATACCTGAGCAAACTAGAATAGGGCTGTTCTAAGAATGATAGAGAAGCATAATAGACCAAGCTGTCTATAGAACCAGGTGTCTGAGTAATAGTGAAGTGGCCTCTCAAGGCAGTGTGCTATGCAGTTTAAACAAACTGAAAAGGAGTGAGTAAGTGAGCAAAAAGATATCTAGAAATACCACTTGGGAAGAGTACCTGTACTTTGTCAGGATCTGCAGGGATGCAACAGGAAGGCCAAAGCCACCCTGGAATTGGATCTGGCAAAGGAGATGAAGGATAATAAAGTTTTGTTTGTTTGTTTGTTTGATTGGTTGGTTTGTTTTGTTTTTTTAAGTATGTCAGCAGTAAAAGAAAGAGTAGGGAAAATGTGGGCCTCCTACTAAATGAGGAGGGTGTTCTGGTAACAGGGGATGCAGAGAAGGTGGAGATACTGAACACCTTTGCTTCTGTCTTCGCTGTGGAAACTTCCCCTCAGGACTCCTGGACTGTGGGGGTGAGGAAAAGCTGAGACCTGGGTCTGTTCAGTGTTGAAAAAAGAAGACTCAAAGGGGATCTGATCCACATCTATAAATACCTAAGGAGTGGGAGGCAAAAAGACAAGGCTGGACTCTTCTCTGCAGTGTGTGGCGACAGGACAAGGGGAAATAGCCACAAACTAATGCACGGGAAGTTCCACACAAATGTGCATGGGAACGTCTTCACAGTAAGGGTGACAGAGCACTGGAGCCCAGAACTGAACACAATACTCCCAACTTTGGCCTCACCGTTATGGCATAGAAAGAAAGGATCACTTCCTTGAACTTGCTGGTGATATTTTGCCTAATGCAGCCCAGGATACAGTTAGCCTTTTCATATATGTGTTTTCATACAGACATATATATACACTGCCTTCTATATTCCATATAATAATCTGATATATAATTATAAATATATATACTACAGAAGAGAGTGTGAGACAACCTAGTGCAGGAGAGACAGATTATCTAGAATGATATTTAATGAGGACTACTGAAGTAGAAAAGAGAGGAGTACTGAAGTAGAAAAGAGAGAAAGAACTGCCGTTTGTCAGAAAGGAGAGAATCAGTAACAGAATTTTCTGCAGAAGAGTAAGGAGAAAGATAGGAACAAAGTGGCTGGAATTATCCTGCAAATGAAATGAGGAAAAGAGTACAATAATAGAACAGAAGTTGGGAATGTTGAATTTAGCTATAGTAGCATATGCTTACTAAGAGTGCTACTAGAGCCAAAAAAAACCAAAAAAATCATTGAGGTCTGAGTTTTAACGTTAAAATATGGTAGTCTTGAGCCATTGAGATACTCCTTTCTTCATGTGCAGCTTCTGAGCTGTGAATAGTAACAGGATAAAAAAAAAATTTGTTGAAAAAGAGGCCCTTTAGTTTTTGCTTATTTATAACTATATCTGTGTTTTAAAATTGATAATTGATATCTATGTTTTAAGCTGGAGGAGAAAAAAAAGATTTAGATTGTATCTGTCAATTTAACTCCATTTTTCTTTTGAAAAGTTAAAACTTTGGAAGCTGGGCAGTCCATTTTGTGACTGCAATTCTCTGAAAACTCAATTTAAATGAAACTATTCAAGGAGTAGATATTTCCTGTCAATTTGTGCAAAGAAGGCAAGCCAAAAAAAAACCAAACAAACCAACAAAGAACTTAAGTCTTAGCAGCTGGAAGCAAAACTGACTGAAAGCCTGATGTCAACATCAGGTTTTGACATCAGGAGTTTTATTTCAGATTATTCATTTGTTTTTAGTTGTTTTTGATGCCAAGTTCATTCATTCATTAAAAAAAAAAAAAACAACCTGGAAGCTGAAAAAGCAGAGAAGCTTACCTTCTTTTCGAACACATGAAAGATGTTAAGCAGCAGTCTGTTTTGCCTGGCCTGTCAGAAGTTCCATCTGTTGTGGGGTTGCTACAGGTGAATGAGCAAAAGGTACTGATTGCTACAAAAACGGTGCACAGACAGCAGTATCGCACTAACAGGGATTCCTTGCTCCCCATTGATGAGTTGATTTGTCAACTAGAAAGTCTCGGCATGATAAGCAAAACTCACTCACCTTTTAACAGCCCTATATGGCCAGTGCATAAAGGCTGATGGTAGACTAACGTGGCCTGATTGAAGTCACCCCATTGAGTGCTGCTGTACCAGACACATTAGAACTCCAGTATGAACTGGAGTCAAAAGCAGCCAAGTGGTATGCCACAACTAACATTGTTGATGCATTCTTTTCTGTTCCTCTGGCCACAGAATGTAGGCCATAGAATGTAGGTCACAGTTTGCTTTCAGCTGGAGAGGTGTTCAGTTTACCTGGAATTATTTGCCCAGTTGGAAACAGAGCCTTTTTGTCATGGGTTGATCCAAACTGCATCGGAGCAGGATGGTGCTCCCAAGCACCTGCAGTATATTGATGATGATGTTGTTTGGGGCAATACAAAGGACGTTTTCAAGAAAGGTGAGAATAATCCAGATCCTTCTGCAAGCTGGATTCACTATTAAGCAAGCAAAGCAAAGTGAAAGGACCTGCATAGGAAATTAAGTTCCTAGGAATAAAGTGGTAGGATGGGTGTCATAACATCCTAGCAAATGTGATTAACAAAATCACTGCCATCTCTCCACCCACCAGTAAAAAGGAAGCTCAATTTTTTCCGGGCATAGTGGGATTTTGGAGAATGCATATACTGAACTATAACCTAATTGTAAGTCCTCTTTATCAGGTGATGTGGAAGAAAAATAATTCTGTGTGGGACCGTGAGCAGCAGCAGACTTTTGAGTAAATGAAACAGGAGATAGCCCATGCTGTGGCCCTGGGGCCAGTATGGATGGAGCAGGATGTAAAGAACATCCTCTACACTGCTGCAGAGAAAGTTCCCACTTGGAGTTTGTGGCAAAGAGCCTTAGGAAGGACCTGAGACCAACCCCTTGGATTCTGGAGTCAAGCGTACAGGGAGTCTGAAGAGAGCTACACTCCAACTGAGAAAGGAGATCTTAACCACATATGACAGGGTTTGGACTGCTTTTGAAGTAATTGGTACTGAAACACACCTCCTTTTAGCACCTTGACTGCCAATGCTAAACTAAACTCCATGTATGTATATATATGTGTGTGTGTTTAATGCATGTGAATTCTTGTTTGTTTGTATATACATATATGTTAAGCATGATGTAGTGATGTGGAATAAGGGGTGAAATGTCATGGTTTTATTATTTGTTATTGGTATTCCACATCATAACATCATGTAGTGCACTGCATAATGAATTCCATAGATTGCCGATATTTCTGGGTATCTGCTTCACAGAAGAGAAGAACTGCATCTCCCAGGAGGCTCACTGTTCCATTTCCACTTTCCATTCAG
>VXAB01013061.1:28697-68125 GCA_013399175.1 Odontophorus gujanensis | reverse complement strand
TCTGTACACATATCTGGAATTTCCCCAACTCAAGTGAAAGACCTTGCACATGATCTTGTTGAACCTTATTAGAGTCTCATGAACTCACTTTTCAAATTTGTCTAGGTCCCTCTGGATGACACTCCTTCTTCTTCCCCTGGAGAAAGACCTGAGGGTCCTAGTGGATGAAAAACTGAACATGAACCAGCAGCGNCCTAGTGGATGAAAAACTGAACATGAACCAGCAGCGTATTCTTGCATCTCAGACGGCCAATGGTATCCTGGGTTCCATCAGAAAAGGAGTAGCCAGCAGAGACAAGGAAGTGATTGTCCCTCTGCTCTGCTCTCATGAGACTCCATCTGGAGTCTTATGTCTAGGTCTGGGGTCCCCAATACAGGAAAGATGTGGAGCTGTTGGAGAGAATCCGGAGAAGGGCCATGAAGATGATCAGAGGTCTGGAGCACCTCCCCTGCAAAGACAGGCTGAAGGAGCTGGGTTTGTTCAGCCTGGAAAAGAGAAGGCTGTGAGGAGACTTTATTGCAGCCTTCCAGTGTTTA
The DNA here is from genome assembly GCA_013399175.1 of Odontophorus gujanensis. Taxonomy (NCBI): domain Eukaryota; kingdom Metazoa; phylum Chordata; class Aves; order Galliformes; family Odontophoridae; genus Odontophorus; species Odontophorus gujanensis. The sequence continues at coordinate 67,588 of VXAB01013061.1, read as the reverse complement.
AAAGGAGATTATAAAAAGGAGGAGAATCAGCCTTCAGATCTGGTACCAGACCAAGTGGCCCAGGGCCCCATCCAACCTGGTCTGGACCATTCCCAGGGATGGAGCATCCACAGCCTATCTGGGTAACCCGTTCCAGCTCCTCACCACTCTCTCAGTAAAAAACTTCTCCCTGACATCCAATCTGAACCTTCCCTCCTTGAACTTATAATCATTCCCCTTTGTATTATCACTATCTACCTGAGTAAGAATTCGATTTATTTCATGTTTATGAACTCCTTTTAAGTACTTAAGGCCGCAGTGAGGTCTCCCTGCAGCCTTCTCGTTTCCTGGTTGAGCAAGCCCAGTTTCTTCAGCCTATCTTCACAGAGAGGTGTTCCAGCCCTTGGATCATCTTCATGGCCCTCCTCTGGACCCTCTCCAAAACCTTCACATTTTTCTTGCCTTGGGGACCACAGACTGAGACCTCAGAGCACAGTACTCCAGCTGTGGCCTCACAATACCGGAACAGAGAGGAACAATCACCTCCCTGTCCTTGCTGGCCACCTCTCTTCTGATGAAATGCAGGACATCATTGGCCTTCTGGGCTGCAAAGCACACACTGCTGGCTGATGTTAAGTTTGTCATTACTCAGAACCTCTCTCCTTCTTGGCAGGGCTACTCTCAAGTTGTTCTTCTCCGAGTTTGTATACATATCTGAGATTACCTCAACCCAAGTGCACAACCTTGCACTTTGCTTTGTTGANCTCAACCCAAGTGCAAAACCTTGCACTTTGCTTTGTTGAACCTCATTATGTTCACAAAGGCCCACCTTTCGAGTTTATCAAAGCCCCTCTGGTTGGCATCCCTTCCTTCTGCTGTATCAACCGCATCACTCAGCTTGGTGACAGTAGTAAAGTTGCTAAGAGTGCACTCAATCCCATCATTTACATCATGACAAAGATGTTAAAAAAAAACCAGTCCCAACACTGACCCCTGGGGGACAACATTTGTTACCACCTTTACCTGGGCATAGAGACATTGACCATAACCTTCCAGCTGTGCCCATCCAACCAATTCCTTATCCACTGAGTAGTGCATCCTTCAAATCCATATCTCTCCAATTTAGAGATAAGGAAGTGGTGAGTGACAACGTCAAAAGTCTTGTAGAAGTCCAGGTAGAAGACATCAGTTGCCTTCTCTTTGTCCACCGATGCCATCACTCCGTTATAGAAGGCCACCAGGTTCATCAAACATGACCTTTTCTTTGCTGAAGCCATGCTGGCTGTCTCAGATCACCTGCTCATTGCTCTTATACCTTAATGTGTCTTCTGGGAGGATCTGTTCTATCATCTTCCCAGGAAAAGTGCTAAATCTTGTACTTCCATATTCCCTAAAAAACACATTTTCCCACTGCTATCTCTCTATCATCTCCACTGTCACTTCCCTGTTTACCTGTGCTCTCCATATAGCCTAAAACTCTCTGGTTGCCCACCCTGCCTGTGCATGCCTCTGCTCCCCTCCCATTTCTCATAGTGTGGGTCCCTGGATGCTACCAGAGCCTTCTCAAACACCAGCCTTTGCTGGCTGGTATAGCTGCTGGCAGCGATCAGTTTCTGACCCAGTCCCTTTTTAGATGGCTTCCAATGCAGCAGGCAGCAAGCAAGGTGGGAGGATGCTTTTGTGACCACAGTAACATATAGAAGTAATATATAATTGCCAATCGTTTGAAGAGCAGATTTCTAGGAAAGGTCTCGCGGCAACCCCCCACGCCAGCAGGCGCAGTCAGGAAAGTCTCTTCAGATCCAGGTTGCTCTCAGGCAGTTTAAGACAAGGTGGATTTCTGCCTCGTGGCACGCACACGTTAGGGGGCCACCTAACGCAGGTACACACGGCGGGGAGACATCACACGCGACACCTGAGCGGAGCCGGGCTCCTGCTGAGACCAGAAGCCAAAAAAATTAAAAAAAAAAAAATAGACATTTCTGACATCTGATTTTTTATTTCCACTCGTGTACAGCGGCAGAAAGCCAGATTTTAGCGGAGCCCTTCATTGCTGGGCGGTTCGTTGCCGTGTTGTTATGGTTTTATATGGTTTTATAAAGTAACCCGCTCGATGCTCAGCCCGTTCCGTTCAGCCCCGTGATGTGAAGCACTCGTTGGGCTGGAGCAGCTCCTTCCGGACAGCAGGAGCAGTGCAGCGCGATGCCTCGGGAGCGGGGTTTCCGCTGCTCGCATTCGGAAGCATCTCTGCTGAGATATGGTCAGCGAAACCAGCGGGCACAGCTGCCTTCCCCTGCTGTGGTTTGTTTCTCCTCGTCGCTCTCCACATGCGGCTTGTTATCCAAGTGCAGAATTTGTCCTTGCCTTTCCTGGCACAGTGAGTGGTTCTTCTGATTATTGGACATTGTTTTCAGGAAACAGGTCTCACTTTCCAAGAATTTCAGCACCGAAAGGTCACAGTTTATCTTTGAAATGTAAGCAGTGAACAAGGGGAAAACATCTGTTTGGCCAGCACTTAGGCACATGGCTCTGACAGGACAATGGAAACATGCTCATGAGGTTGGGGCTACCAGTAAGCTCTCAGCACAGGGAGAAAGCCTGTTGTCAGTGAGTCCCCACAGTGTAGTTCTGTGATTTCTCCAGTTTTCTTTGTCAGCAGTTGCTGGGCATCTTCCATACCAAGTCAGGATTTCATAGAATCATAGAATGGCTTAGTTTGGAAGGGACCTTGAAGCTCACTCAGTTCCAACCCTAGCTGCAGACAGGTTGCCTCCCACCAGCTCAGGCTGCCCATCCAACCTGGCCTTGAGCATGGTCAGAGATGGGGCATCCACAGCTTCTCTGAGTGGCCTGATCTCTGAGAAAATAAGCTAACATCTAACCCAAATCCCTCTTTTATAAAGCCATTCCCACTTGTCCCATCACTATTAAGCTATGTAAAATGTTGGTCTCCACCCTGCTTATAAAGTACTGGAAGGCCACAGTTAGGTTCCCCCCTGGAGTCCTCTCCAGGTTGTACAAGCCCAGCTCCCTCAGCCTTTCTTCATAGGAAGGGGTGCTCCTGCCTTCCAGTCTTGTTTGTGACCTCCCTCTGTATCTGCTCCAGCAGCTCTACATCCTTCTTATGTTACAGGGCTGTGTGGGAGCAGTTTACTGTTGGCCAGGACTGTTAATGCAGTAGAGAAGGTTTAGCAGGTTAATGAGTGTTTCTCTGAAATATAATAGCAAAGACCCTATCTACTAATGCAGTAGGAAAAACCTCTGCTATTGTATTTCAGGAAAGTAATTAGGGGATGAAAACTGGGAGTCATGCTGAAAGGGAATTAAGCTAAAATCCTCATCCCAAGGTCCAATGCTTTCACCCCTGATACTAAGTTATAGGAATTACCCATGACATAAAAGTAGGCATCAGCCAGCCTGCTGAACAAAGCACAGGATTCATATAATGAAAGGAGCCCTGCACATGCTTTGTGCAAGGCACCCTCCTCTAGCATGGCCACAGCCATCACACACTGGGAACTGACAAACAGTCCCCAGCAGGGCAGAGGGAGGATGTTATCCCAGTCAGTAATGTTAGAGCAAGTGTTTTTGCCCTTTGTGGATAATGATCTGTGCTTGTTGGACGTTGTTTCAGAGATACAGGAAAACCTGAGTCTTTTTCTGTTCTGTCAGGTGGTGTGTGGAACAGATATGTGTCCTCACACAGGGAAGACATCAAAAAACTCATCTCTCCACTGTTAATTACTGAAGAGAGAAAACAAACTGCAGTTTGATGGAGGCTTTGTTTTGCATCCAATTTCTAATGTTGCTCCAAAATGGAAATAAAAGAGAGGGCCAGAAGGCAAGTTGTGACACCCACCTACCTGTGACACCCACCAGCTGCTACCTCTCTGCGGTGGCATGGCTGGTGGGCAGTGTGCAGAGCAGCACATGTATGGCACACCTTGTGCTGCTGACCCCTGGTAATGCCTGCCATCCTGTAGGCCAAGGCCAGAGAACAGGTGTTTTTCTTCCTTGTGGAGTAGTAAAAATAATAGAAACAGTGAAGTTATGCTCTAGCCAGCTTTGAGTCTGTCTTCATGAAACAGAAGCTGGGCAGGGCTCTAAAAAAATAGCTTCATTGATATGATGTTCCTGAACTTCATTTTAATCTCAAAATCTCAAGAGGCTGCTGGGTGGCAGGCATCCTGTGTGGTACCCTAAGACATTCCACAGCTATTCATAGACTTAGATTCTAACCACAAGCAATTTTTTGAAAGAAGAACATACGCATTTCCTGGGTCCTTGGAATGCTCAGCAACCCAGAACAGGCCTTGCAGCAAGTCTGTCTGCTATGTGCCTGAATACGTGCATACTGAATATAATTCTAGAATTTTGTGATGTCCCTGTGGTTTTTTTCTTCCAGCGATGTGGTATTTAAGTGAGTGTTTGCCCTTCCATACCGTTTTTTTTCTGCTGTTGGAGTGGTCTCTGGTCTCACCTTCCTTCCCCTTTTCTGAGTTGCTCAGTCACACATCAGGTTGGGATGCCTCCTCCTGCTGTTGCTCCTCCAGCTTCTCAATTCCAGGTACACTGGGATCAGGCCCTAGGCAGACTGTCCATCTCCTAAATCATGGGGGACAGGACCTCACACCAGGTTCCCATTGCCTGTGCCTACCACTGACAACATGAGCTCACTGTAACCTACACTACAGCTTTTCCATGCTATCCAGCTAAGTTGCAAATACTCCACCTTATGATTGAACTTGTCAGGATCTTGCATATGTGCAGGTATATTAAGGCACTTAATAAGATTTCTGAAGGAACCTTTGTTCTTCACTTTACAGCACAATATTTGCACAGCTTTGTATACAGTTTTGTTCAAATTTTGGCTCTCTGATTAAGCTGCAGAATCCATTTGTTTGGGTGTAAGCCCACATTTTTCTTTCCCAGTTTTGTTACATGCTATTGCCAAATCATCCACTCTCACTTCTCAGGCAAATTCTGCCCATTTGCCCTTCCTTAATCAAATAAGGAACAATTTCTTTATATCTTCCCTTTACATAATCTTTTCTGAAGTCTTTTTCATCAGCAGTTGGGAACTTTCTATATCCTACTCTAGCCTTCTGACTGGAAATGATACAAATGGTTTTTTATGAGCACAAAGCACCTTTTGTTGAAGCAGGTTTTATCCTTTTGATCACCATTCTCATCTACACGTCTGTGATTTTCTGTCTAGTTCTGCACGGTTAAAGCCCTAAACTTATTCCAAATGCTAATAATGAAAAAATACCCTGATTCCAGGATATCAGTCATAAGTCTGTCTGTGCCTTTCCCCTTATCCTTCACCTCTTAACCCTCATTCACTTGTTTTCCACTTAGCCCAGTAGGCAGAGCAAGTACATTGGGTGCAATCTCACAGATCAATGGCAAACTAAAGGTGATGGGGAAGTTGCTACATTTGCTAAAAGCTGGGAGCAGTGAAGGACATTGATTCTCAGAGGCAATCCAATAACAAGACCCAGTGCCAGAAAGACAAGCTCTGTGAATCAGGCCTGTGAGCCACTCAGCAAAACCTTCCTGCAGATAAGGGATCCTCAATAATATTCTGGGAAGCTCCTGGTGGTGAGTGAAAACTGGGAATTAATCAGACAACATTTACTCTGCAGATGAGATGTTAAGGTAATAGAAAAACTGTGGGACTTGACTGAAGCACGGTGCAACAGTGAGAGGGAACAGGAGCTACTGAATTGCAAGTGCACTCCATTGAGCAGATGCTTTAACAATTTATAGAATGGAAAGTGAAAATTAAAAAGCTTTACGTCATGCTAAAAGTCCAACATGTATGATGCCACAACATTGTGCTTTTAGTAGTAAAATGTCTGAGTCTTAGGGCTAAATGTCCAGTAAACTGTGGAATGGAGACAGATCTAAATCTCAGCAGTGCTGCTGAGGGGATATTCAGTAATGAATTATTAGAGATGGCTATAATTATCAAAACTGAAATCATTTTCATGGTTGTAGTAAGTAAAAAGAAATAGAGAGGGAGAATGAGGGTAAGACTATGTCACCACCAACTAAGATATTCATGAATATATTCTCTTGAATATTTATTGTAATTGAAAAAGGAAAAAAGAAGTCTCCCAACAAAAAAAGCTGAAGAAACAAAATCCACTTGGTATACAGAAGTCACATACAAACAGAATATTCAATGGAATACACACAGTCTCTACGTCCACATAGAATTAAAACTCTGCACATGGATAAAACTTGTACTTCACGTTCAGACAAGAACTCTTGTGGATGAATGCAGAAGTTTCACAACATTAGTCACCCAGCAGCATTTTAAACGTACATATTTTTTAGAATCACAGTCACTATATTGCAGAAGTAGCTGGTGGAGGAGGGACAGATTGAGTCTCAACCCCTCATAAATATATCCTAAGCAAGAACTTCTACAACTTATTGTCAAGAACAATTCAGCAATAAGTTAGCTTGAAGGAGCCAGAACAGCTACATGTTTTCAAGGTAAGTATTGGTCTTTGTGTATATATTCATAGGTCTATAAGGAATAATAAAAATAGTAGGTAAAATTATCTGCCAGCCCTTGAATACTCAGGTCACTTAGCAAAATAAAAAATTAGGTAATATATCCCCAGTCCTGTAGCAGTCTGTGTATATGCACTGAAGTATTACTTCCTACTATGACCATTATTTTACCTCCTACTTAGCTGTAAAGATGTCCAGAGTTTCCTTCTTTTACTAAGAAATCTCAAATTTCTCTCAAAATTAATTTTAATTTCACCCCAGACTGTATAATTTTGCAGGTGATTTCATAGCGGAAGGTATAAAAGCAGGAAGAATTTCAAGGGCTGATCAGGTCATTGCAAGTGCTGTTCTGTGCTACTTAATGCAATTTGGCTATTTGTTTTCTCAGAGAAACTATGCGAAGATAAAGTAAAGGGAAACCACAGTAATGGTTTCCAGTAGGCCTTAGACTTCAATTCTTTCCTTCATGAGTGTAATTTAAAAGAAACAAAACCAGAAACAAACAAACAGACAAACAAACAAAAATCTGAACAAATTAACTTTGTATATTGTCAACAAAAATTTCATCAGGTAAAATTAAAAATATACTTAGACACCTTTTAATGTGGTGGTAATGAAAACAGGTTTTAAGAAAAATTTCAGTAAAAAGTTACTCTCCTTGTCCAAGTCTCAGTAACCTAACTTAACTTAGCAGATTCCCAGGGATCATGACCCACTCTATTTGAAACCAGAGATACAGAAAGAATTAACAGAACAAGCTTCTCCTCTGTGGAGTCCATAGGCACAACTGGGAACCACTGCTCGATAGGCATTTCAGGGTTAAGAGTCCCACAGGTGCTCAAAAGTTTTCAGAGTTCTGCTGAATAATGATGGCCTTGCTCATGTGCTTAGAGAATTACTGAAACATGCAAGGATAAGAGGAAAGGAAATAAGAATGATTGGATCTCTCATTTTTATGTCATGGTTAGATTCTAGACTGCACTTTTTGCCAAGTATACTAAGGACCATGTAGCTGTTGAGTGAAGTGTCTGGGTGAATATATTTAAGGATGTATTCATTTTCCTTCTTTAGTATCCAGAAAAGTTAAGGAACTGAATTGGCATAGATGACTAATTAAAGTCACTCTCCACTGTGCTAGACCACTTTGACTGTGACCTTCAGGCTGTTCCCAAAAGTGTTAAATCAGGGCACCTACTGAAGTTTGCAAAGTTATCTGCAAGAGTATTAAATTTTTCAGATAATACAAGTCAACTATCATATTAAAGAAAACACACTCATATGACATTATGCAATATAGGCAAACGGATAATGTAGCTGATAACACTCTAGGAGGTTATTCTAATGTCTCTAGAGAACATGCTTTAAAAATATATGCAGATAGTTTAGAAATGTTTACAAGCATCTTCTGACTAAATGTGTTGTCCTACTAGCCTCGATGTAACGTGACCATTTCCAAAGAGGGCATTCACAATTCTAAAAGTAAATTTGACATGCACTTGCAATAAACTTACAGACATGTTACCATCATCTCATATATGAAAAATAGTTTAAATGACTTAAGAATAGAGTATTTTTACACTACACAGATAAAGCATTTGCTATATAAATTTTACTACAAGACACGTAGAGCTACTGGAAATGTTAAGCCATACAGGCATCATCAACACCTTACCACACATAAGACACTTCTCCCTTTCACACAGGTTTATATACACTGAATAAGTCATTAAATATTGCACTTATTGGCCCATGATTCCTCAGTTTTGAGGTATTCAAAAAATAGAAAACATATCTATTTTTATAACATATTTTCATGCAACATTTAAGACATTTCAGTTTCACAAACACTAGTATATAGGTTACACGTTCTGACAGTGCAACTGAGCCACGACACATCTGACATTACCGACAAAATATTAAACAGGAGTTACACACAAACAGTTCATTTAACACTAGTTGCAGGTACATGTCAGAGTTACTCAAGTAAAATTATCGCCAGAAGTGGTGCGCAATCCCCAGCTTTCATTAATGCACATTATGCACCTGAAGTTACTGCTCTTCTGCTTCTCCTTAATCAAATCAAATACCAGGTACCTTATTCTATAAATGACAAGCCAACTACATGTGCTGGAACCATGGAAAATAGACACATGGTCTACAGATGTAACCCCGCAGATTTCTGGCATTAATGAGTAGTTCTGGATAAGGTTACTGTGGTATTTATGGAAAGCTGCACTTAATAAGTAGCAGTAGGAACTGAGTGAGCGTCAAAGACATACTGCTGTATATGCATATTAAATGCATGTAGCTACAATTCTGATTCAGTGAACAACCATGGATAAACAAGGTAAAACAAAAGGAAGGCAAAAAAAAAAACAAAAAAAAAAAAAGGAGAAAAAACCCTTAAATTTGTAAGATGAACTTCAACAAAGAAACTGGTAAAAATTTTTCAAACAATTGAACTGAGTTGCCACTTTGAATGACACTAAGCATATGATGAACCTTGAAGAATCTGAAGTCAGACAGCACTGGTAAGCCTTTGTGTATGGATTAAACGGTGTAGAACAACAAAACTCACTTCCCCATTGGCAGAAGTGAGATACTGCTTTACACTCCTTAAGTGCTTATCTATAGGGATTTACATACTCAGGATCTCAAACTGCTCTATCATCTGTCATCCTAAAGAAGAACCAGGCTCACATACTCACTGTCTAAGAACCATGCCAAAGAGGAAACTGTCCTAATACTCAATCAGCAGAATAGTAATTTAGTTGATGCCCTTAAAAATACAAGTAATAAAACCTACTCTCCCAAAGAAATAAAGAAAAGAGTAGTTTGTGGGAGAGACTGTTTTTGTTTTGTTTAGAATGCAAATCCAGCACCTTTCATCTGCTGTTGCAGAAACAGGGACATCATCAGATGTAGAATCTGTACCACCATGTTTTCCCCTAAAATTCAAAATTCAACTCAAAGCATTCTCAAAGACTGGGATCAAATTTCAGCAGATTTTGTGTATCACAAAATACTTAATTCCTGAAATAGAGAAGGTGCATGTGGTATAGCTGAATGTACAGAGCTGAGCAGACTGGGAAGAAAGCTTAATCTTTCAGACTGATGCTCTGGAAAGGCCACAGAGATGTAGTTGGCTCAGGTAGTTTCTCTAAGCGTTGCATTAAGTATAAGCACAGAGGAACAAACAGTTCCAGGTAACAGTCATGCACATAGCTGTCCAGAGAGAATATTTTTTGACAGAAAGTCCAGTTAGCTTATATGTATTTCAAACACCAAACAGATATTAATAAACAAACTACAGCAACAACAAAAATGTACTAGTAAGTTAGCTATGCTATAAGGACTGAAATGCTTGTGAACATGAACTCTTATCAGAATCAAAAATACGTGTCTGAAGGTTAATCCAGCAAGGCTCGCTAGCTCTCTGGTTGGTTAGTGCCAGGAGCACTGCAGGAGCCAACTGTGTCTTGTGCTCCTTGTGTGATCCCAAGGCATTTTTTGAGCACTAGTTTGATCATACAGCAAGCAATATCAGAACATGATAAGGCTTCTGTATTATCCATACACAGGTTTAGCCTGTTGCTAAAAGCATTAGTCTAGATCATAACTTGGAAAATAAGTTGTGAAGTGACAGTTCAGCTGGCACTATGGAGCTCAGGACCCCCTGACCAGAGGCATCTAAATTCTCAAAAATGAGATATGCTCCCTGTGACAACTGTTGTATCTCATCAACTGGCCTAGATTTTTTCAGAGTAGGTCATCTGTGACTGGGATAATGAAGCTCCATGACGATCAGTCTTTTTTCTGTGCTGAGAGGGACAATAAATTTGTGAAAAATGTGCGATTACTTCTTCACTAAAAATTGTGAAGCTGAAAATAGTTTTGGATATCTTGCCCCCAGGTTTTCAGTTTAATGATCCAGACCTCTTGTATCACCAAAATATCACTTTTTGTCCTGATCCTTTCTCTTAGTACAACTGTGTCAAGTCCTGCTTCTGTCTCCTCCAATGACTAACTCATAACCAGTGACTACTGCATAGGGGTGAAGAACTATAGGTTGTTTGAGTTTTGATCCTTGATTAAGCTAGGATGGAATTTATAAAATGGTCAGTAATTATGTACCTCTGCTTGCATTAAAGAAAACTACAGTTCTGTCTCAGAGATGAGTTGGAGTTGAATTAGATTGACATATGCTTCAGTTGGAGATCCTGTGCTATGAAACAGACCGAAGAATAATTTCATTCTGGCTTCCCCAGAACTCAAGCTAAATTTTGATAATGCTTGAGGAAGGAAAAATAAGAAGCCCTTCTGTCTTTCATGTTCCTCTGCAACAGCCAGGTTCCACCCTTGCAAGATGAGGCATTGAGATCTCTTTATGCTTGTCATCTGAATCTGACCAAAATTTATAGGAGAAAACTCAATATTGCTGCAAAACATGTGGGTTTAAAAAAACAACTTATTCCACTGTTTGGAAAATCAAAACCTATTTTTCCAAGAGTAGGTTGTAGTAGTACAACAGCAGTATCAACAGTACCTGACTGTTGATAAAAGTTCTTGAACATCCAGGAGTGTCAAATTTCAGAGGAAGGGAGGGTAAGATAAATGAGGTTGGATGGGACATCAGCAGGTTCCAGCCCAAACGCCTCAAAGCAGTGTCAACTGAGAGATCAAAGCAGATTGCTAAGGATTTTATCTAGTTTTGTCTTGAAAACCTCCCAGGATTTGACGTGACCATATTAAAAATTAATCTGAATAATTCTGAATTCTATGACAATGTCCAGGTGTCAATACAAAGGCTCTAAGAGCTTTTATATGATGGCCAGACCCTGCATTCCTGCTTCAGGTGAGCCTTTCCTCATGACACATGGCAGACAGTCAATGTTACTCTGGCAGCTGCTTCCCCCAAACTCCCCATCCCATACAGAAGATAAAGTACATCAGAGGCTGGAGATTTTACTTGTCACAGAAAAGGGAAGGAGAGATTCTTTGCTGTCACTGCTCTGTCCCAGCCCCTTGATGCAAAATGAAAAACAATTCAATAATTCTATTTTAGTAATGAATGATTTAGCTACCTCTCAACTTTAAAAAAAATGTATTTACTGATAATACACTGCTACTGCTGATTAGAGTCTACATTGTCACAAGGAGGCAGTGAGGGTCTAGAATTCATTGCAAGAGTAAAATCAATGTGGGGTCATAGCAAGGGGTATCTTTTGTCTTTCTTTTTCTTCTTACAACATGCACAGGAAATGTCCAGTTTGCAGCCAGAATCCCAGAGCTAAGGTGAATATGTGCACTTGTAGCAGTGCTGCATGATCCAGGATGTGCCCAAGCTTGTGTAAGATGTATTGATATCCTCCTTTCTCTTTGCTTTGCTTTGCTTGAGGATATGACACCTCGGGCATAAAATACAGCTCAAGCCTTTCCTAAATAAACGAGGGCTGCTGTTGTTGATTGCTGTCTCAAGGTCTTTCTGCACGTTTCTCCAGTATGTATAAACGAATATAACACAGAAAGCATATAAAGCAACCGTGGTTTCCAGTCACTTCTTTTACCCAAGCAGCCAGTACCTAGTGGGTGAAAAGGTATCACTGAAAGTTCATCAGCACAGTTCCTAAGGCATGCTGCCTTAGACACGGGAGAGCAAAGTACTGCACTGTAGGAGGCAGGGTTATGGTAGGGGTAGCACATGCCTCTTCAATCTGACCACTCATCAGCTCCAAAGAGGACAGTACTTCCTCGTCGTGAAGTTAAGCGAGTGAATGTTCAGCCTCCATGCCTACTAGGAAAATAGGTGTTTAAGGAAGCTGGTTAAGAGGACGTAAGAATTGATGCTCAAGAAGAATGAGCATTTATTATTTTAAGACGGCCAATGTTGCCCCCTTGTGGCCGATCCATTTTATGTGCGTCTATAAGCCTTGCTTGAAAGTTGCTTTCACCGTGTCAAAGTTTATGTAGATTACTTAACAAGTAAAACAAAACAAAACAAAAACAAACAAACAAACAAAAAAAAACCACAAACAAGTGGAAATTTTCCACAGTATCTTTCAGGAGTTTCTATAAATTACTTTTGAAAGCAGGAATAGGTACAGGCGGATTCCTTTGCATTTTCAGTACTTTTTGCCATATTCATTTTCTCATTTGTCTTCCTATTTTTTTCTGTATTGCAGACAGTCAGAGAAATATTAGCCTTGTCTTAAAACCTGTCTACTAGGAACAATAAAACAGCTAATGCTTCCCCAGTTATGCAGCTTAGCTTAAAAATGTCACTGTGACAGAAATAAAGCTGTTTCATGAAGCACTATGTACTGGGCGTAGACGTGCCACCAATTACCAGAGAATTACTTTCTAAAACTGTGAAATATGACAATGTTTATGAAACTAATTGAAACACAATTTGTATACTTTATTCTGCCTTTTTATGTGTATGTGTGTATGTGTGTGTGCGTCCGTACTTCACAGACTCCTGATTTTATAGATACATTCAGTTTAACTTTGGAAGTGATAACCATTTCTTACTATTTCTAAAGTTTACTGTTTCAAAATCTTGCCAATCTGTGATTGTCTTGTCAAAAAAGATTTCCTCATCAAAGTAAAAATGAGGTTAAACTCAAACTCATTGATGTCATCAACACGTCCACGTTAGGTCTGAGTGAAATACTGGAATTAGTAGCCAACATGATGATGGTTGTTACAGTGACTGAATGGAAGATATGATTCCTGAAGGCTTAAGCATGCAGGTTTGACAGCAACATGACAAGACTTTTTGGCTATGAACAACTGATTGTAATGGGCTTGGCTTTTTCAGGGATAATATCTGAATGGAGTGTTCAGTGCAGGTGGAAATAAAAATTGCTGGTCAATCCACCTCTACTAGGACAGAAAAAACCAGGGTCCCTGCACGTTGGAATGAAAAAATGAATAAAGTTTCAGAAGGCAGTTTAACAGACATGCATTTCCCATAAAAATTTAAGCATCCTCACTAGCTAGCCAGGATGAAATATCTAATGTCTCTGAAGATCTGCACCGAACACCCATATCCAATTGGAATCTCAGAGGAAGGGCAGGTGACTTAGGGTCCAGGAAGGCTGGAGGTTTGTTTCTTCTAACTTCCGCAATTTCCAAGCATGCAATGTGTAACATACTGAGCCCAGACTTATTCAGGCAGTATGCTCAAGGAAGTGTTCCCTATACAAATGACCTAGACAGAATGAGTGACTGGCTCTCCAAAGTAATATTTCTAAATTAATTTTTAGTCAGGAGAAAATATAAATGGAATCAGGAAGCTTATTCTAAAATACGTTGGCCACTACCCTAAGAATTCAACTACTAATTTGAAACCAATGAAGCAAGTCAATTCTAGGCACATGGTACCAGCTGAAGTAAGTATAATGTGAAACAGTGAAAAGAAAAGAGAAACTAATAGCCATCCTGCATGCAAGAGCCAGAAGCTAAAAAACAGATTATTCTTTCAAACTATTAATATCCCCATCTTCGTACATATACTCAACTAGATGCTAATGTAGAATAAAAGATTTTTCTCCCGAATAAATTACTAAGACAGTATAAATAAAGGCATATAGACCATTCATAAATACTCTGTTGGCAACAGAATGCACTGGAGCTGCCTTTGCTGGTAGCTGCATTAACAGCCACAGTTGGGTTGCTGTGGTGGAGGGGTGTCCTTTAGCCGTGTGTTCTGCTTGCTTGCAGAAATGTTGGGATCTGTCTCCAGGCTTTCAGACATTTTGTCACAGATGATATCCACAAGTCGCTCAAATGTCTGCTTGACGTTAATGTTGTCCTTGGCACTTGTTTCAAAAAATTCAAAACCTAAGAAAATGAAAAGCATGTGTAGGTTTTATACATATTCAAGAATCTCCAATAAATGCACAAGCTTTTCGGCATGGATGTACGGTGTGACAAACAGAAAGCAAATATGTGAGAACACATGCATAAATGAGTGATATTGCAAAAGCTGTTAAAATTGTAACACAGTCAGGGCAACTACATTAGTGTTATTTGCTTCATAACAAGTCAGGTAAAACATATACTGGCCCAAACAAATTCTACTTTAAAACAGTTTCATCTAAAAACTGACATCAGTTTGAGAATCCTATTAAACTAGAAATGTCCAGTATATCCAGCTATTGTGAAGGTATAATCTACTGCTCCATCTCTAGCTATTATGTTTCTCTGAGCATTATTCAACTGGAAAAAGCCATTTGTATTGTTTATTAACCTCGTGCCAAAATAGACAACTATATTTGGAAACAAGCAGGTAAAAAACTAAACAAGGCAAGGCAAGGCAAGGAAGGCTTTCTCCAGTTTGATTTCTCCTTGAGATGTTGATAAATCTGTAGGGAAAAAATGGACCACCACACTAAACCTATACTGTTTTTTCTCTTAATTCATTTATAGAGAAGGACTTTTTATTTATCCATTCCCAGTGAGTACCTCAAAGGTAGCAATCAGAACTATTGTTAATGCAGAAGCCTGTCTGGAGCAGAACTAGCTTTCCTAAGCTCTCTTTTCTGCCCTGATTTGTCCCACATCTTATCCCCCATGTGTGATCCCAGCCAGGTTTGCAACTTGCTGTTCAGCCTGCAGTACAGGAAGTTTCTATCAGTGCCGAGTCTTCTCTACTCTTTCTTTCTAATTTGTTTTTGTTCTTGGTATTGGTGTTGTTTGTTTGCTTATTAGTTTACTACACTTCTTACTTCCCCTGTGCGAACCATGTTACATATTTTTCTCATAGTTGCCTTATTGCTGACTTGAGGGTTTCTTAGAAATTTAGAAGTTTTTATTTCTATCTTTCCATCGCTTATGTTTCAATGAGAGAGTTTACAAAACATTCCACTGGCAATCTTACAGGAGTTGCTACACATTTGCACAACTATTTTTATTCTTTTTAATCAGTACTGAAAAGCAGTGTGCTCCTACCATCATTTAGTTAATCAGTCACTTCAACTTGTGACAGAAAGGCAGGAAACAGCTTTATCATTTATGTTCTGTCATAGCTAATCTTCTATTTCTAAAGGCTACTTGAAACTAAAATTCAACTACTTAGATAGTATTAGTACTATATGTTCAACATGTCATCTAAACAGGATATTATGGACATGTGCACAGTCCCATAACCGTAACCACTTGCCATGTAGATTTCACATACCTAGAGGGAGAGCAGGTAATTATATCTAGCATGGCATGATAACATGGTATCTGCAAATAACTGATGCAAAAAGTTAACTCTGTGTTTTGAACATTATTCATATTTTAAATTTATGTTAAGTACCTTATACTAAGAAGTCAGAAAGTGTTAAATTACTTAGATGTTTAGATGCTAAACACAGGCCAATATTGGTGCTCATAGGTAGTTTAAATAGCAAACCTTTGGAGATAAAAACATTGTAATGGGATTTAGTCTTATATGTTAAAGGAATATCAGCGAGAAATGTAAAGATAATCTCACAAACATGAGGTGGCTTTTTTTGCGTGTTTTTTTTCTTTTTTTCCCAAGCACATTAGCTTGAAGAATTATCTTTTCCACATTTCACTGGAAAGCAGGAAAACTGCTTTCCAGAAAGGCATGGAAATCATATACTGGGAGATGATTATAATCCAAAACTCAAACCTTGCTCTAAAACGGAAAACGTGGAAATCCAGTGTAGCCTCATTTGCTGATGGCTTCATTGCTCCCACAGAGTTCCATGTAGGAGAAAACTTTCAGATCTACTGGTAGCTGCTTGGGTGAAAAGAAGGTCCTCCACATTTCCAGTGCTCTGTTTTGAAACATGGTTGTGGCTCTGTGGTACAGCAATATAGTCAGATCTTCCCACAGCTGTTACCATCTGCTGCACAGGAAGCAGGAGGAGAGCAGCTGTTCTAATGAGGTTAGATTTGATTTCAAAGATATGTCTGTGCTACAATCCAAGAGGATGACTGCAGGCCATTATCTCACTCGGACTCTGGGAGCAGCCTGACCTGTGTTGGTCAGGCTGGCCTGACCAGGAGAAGGTGCTTGCTGTGCTTGTGCGAGCTGAATCCAGAGGAACTGAGTTGCAGTGTGGGCATAACTTCAATAAAGTTGCATGAAAACTGGAGGTACTCCCTTGGCTGCTGGGAACATCACTTTATATTTACAGTATAAATAAGCCACAGCTGTGACAGAATATCAGTATTACTGCCTAGATATCAGCTCTCTCTCCTTATCATCAACCAGCTCCATCACTTCCCTTGATCCCCTGCGTGACGTGGCAGAATTTGTGCCCATAGCGTGTTTCTCTTCTTTTCCTTTTCAAATAAATAGAAAGAGATGAAACTGAATATGATATGAAAAGATGGGATCACTGTCTTGTAATCTGCCTAACTCCTAGCAAGGGTGTTGCTTTTATATTTATTACGTTCCCTGCCAGCTCTAACACCTTTTTTTGCAGGAAAAAACCCACACTTTACAGTATGAGTAACAGTGATCTGATGCGTGGGAAAAAGATAGCATAAGTGTTATGCCCTCACTGCTTGATGCAATGTAGACTGAAAGAGGAGAGAGAGAAATATACAGGTAAGACCACAGGGCAAAAAGGCTGAGGGACAATTAGAGGATGTTTGAGAACCACAACACCAAAGAAGAAAATTATAGTTACAGTAGTGGTACAGTTGGGTATGAGGCTGTGCCTGTGTATACATTGCCTCTGCTTACTTTTTCATTTTCTGTGTGATGTAGAACCTTCCGATCTTGTCCTTGCAAAGATGAGATAATGCACAGACTTGAGACAATGACTCTGAGAAGGTGGCTGAATTCAGACCATTCTCCACAGCAAATATTGAATTTATTGTTTATCAGAACTGCATGGATACAAATTTCAGTCACTCAGGAGGTGGTTCGTCTAGGCAACCCTGCCTGTGTGCAGCCCAATTGTTAGGCACTATTTCTATGCTTATATGTGTTGACAGCTACTCTGAATGGTGAACATGGACAGTGCAGTTCGTTCCTCACAAGCATTTCCTGCTTTAGAATGGATTCAGATGCACACAGGTAAGGTGTTTGCAGATATTCTGTAGAAGCTGTTCTTGCAGATTCAAAAAGGGTCACATAGAACAGGCTTTTTTAATAAATTAAAAGATGAAGATACCTGGATGAGGGAATCAACCACACTCACTAAGTCTGCAGGTAACACCAACTTGGACAAGAGCATTGGTCTGCTTTAGGGTAGGAAAGATCTGCAGAGGAATCTGAATAGGCTGCATCTATGGTCTGCATTTATGCCCTGCATCCAGCTCTCTAGCTTTCAACGATGCTAAACAAAGCTTCAACAAAGCTGGGTGTGGCACTTGTGTTGTGGTGGTGCAGGCTTAGGGAAGATTGGCTAGAATGTTGCCCAGCAGAAAATGACTTGATGCAGCTGGTTGACAGCTGGCTGAACACGAGCCAGCTGTGAACCCAGCTGGCCAAGAAGGACAATGGTCTCTTGGACTGCATCAGAAATTGTGTGGCCAGCAGGCCTTGGAAAGTGATTGTTCCTCTGTCCTCAGCCTAGTGAGGTACAGAATGTACCCCAAGTGTTGTGGCCAGTTTTGGGTGTCTCACTATAAGTAGGATATGGAGGTGCTGGAACCCACTCACAGAAGAGCAACAGAGCTGCTGAGAAGACTGGAAAACAAGAACTATGAGTGGCAACTGAGGGAACTGGGGTTGGCTTCTCTGGTGAAAAGGAGAGGAAACCTTGTTACTCCCTACAGCTACCAGAAAGAAGGCTGTAGCAAGGTGAGTGTTGGACTCTTATTCTCAAGTAAGAAGGGATGGAACATGAAGAAATGGCCTCAAGTTGATTTAGGGGAGGTTTAAGTTGGATACTAAGAAGAATTTCTTCATGGAAGGGCTGTTTAGGCATTGTGACAGGCTGTTCAGGGAAGTGGTGGACATGCCATCTCTGGAGGCACTGTAGACCTGTGGATGTGGAGCTCTGGGAAATATTGTAGTGGTGGACTTCGTAGTGTTAGGAGGATGGTTGGACCAGCCTACATGATTCTATGATCCTTGCAACAGAGTCTTCTGACCTCCTGTGCAAGGAATTTAAATCCCTGTGTGCGTATTATCCTATGCAAGTGACTTATTCATTTTTAGCAGAATCTCTATCTGTGAATGTAAGTGGATCAGATAGGGGCTTTCAGCAAGATAGGGGGTATTTTTTCTAGCAAAGTGTGAAAAAAATACTTCAGAAAAAAAGGACTTCAGGAAAACAAACAAGCAAACAAAGAAAACGAACATGTAAAAACTCCTGATTTGTAATAGTTTTTCATTTTGTTATGGGATATCTTGCAGTTTTTTCCCAGTGATCTCTGCTCTCCTCCTGATTCATTTTGCAAATACTTCACTAGCAGAGCTTAGAGACTGTGAGTTCCTAAAATGCTGGTGTATGATGCCCTCAGATCTATGCCTTTTAGTACTACCTTCAGGACTTTTTTTTTTTTTACCACTTATTATTAACTGAGAAGAAAGGCTTTCTGTGTGAGCATGAAACTGAAGTGAGGCAACTCCCTGGCAATGCCAAGGGCAGCAGAGCTCAAAGAACACTATGATCCTACCGCCCATGATGATCTGTACTGTAAAATTGGATGAGATCAGGCAGAGCATATTACTGGAAAGATATGAAAATACCCAAGTTGTACATAGGTATGTTAGGCAGAATGGAAGTGAAAATGAGAAAATACAAAATATCAGAGTGCCTCCTGAGCATATGAACATTATGTGTGGAAGATGAATGAGAGTGCAACATTTGAATTTCTTTTTTTTTTTTTTTCACACACTCTGCTGTTCTTCTACTACCCTGTCTCTTTCTTTTTCATTACCTCTGCCCCCTGGGACTGACTCAAAGACATCTAGCATGCTGCAGAAATAGTGGCTGGCCTAGGCACTGGTATGCTGCAGTTACTCACCAGGTGACCTGTAGTACCTACAGAACAGATTCATTAGCAACCCTGAAGCACAAGAACAGTATATTTACTTATTTTATTCTCTCTGCCTTGCACTCTCACTTGCTATGCAGAGGTTCTTTCGTCAGTGCTCGTTAGCACTTGTCTATGCCCACATTCAAAAAATAAGGAAGAAAAAGAGAGCTCCATACAAAAGAAAAGCATTGTGCATACTCTCATATTCCTGAAAAATGTGACACAAGAAGACACATTAACTAGCATATTTTAAGCACAGCACATATAAGAGTTATGGTAATGTTTCACCAGCTGATCAGAAGGACTTTCTGGTTTCAGAACATATGTCCAAAACAAAAACAATTTTATTGATCCCCTCTGATATTATGCTTTGTTTAACAGATATCTTTAAGGCTGCATTTTCCTGATAGCTAACCTTCCCTGTAGGCAAGCTTGAAGTGTGCTCTTTAGTACTGCTCTTTCTAGTTCAACCTAGTACTTTGAGGAGCAGTAGGACAATGTAATGTCTGAACATGAAGTAACTGCAGGAAGCTGCTTCATCTGTACAATGGTGTACAATTGGCAAAGTCCAGAAACTAAGAGAAATAATCATTTAATGAAGTCATAGTGCATGAAGAAGAGGAGCTAATGCCTTGTTTTCCTGAATTTGCATCCTGTGATCCCTCTGAGGGGCATTGGCAGGCACTTATCTTCAATCCTGCCATGAATAGTACCTAATAAGTTTTGCATTCCCAATGTAGGCTTTCAGTCGGGGCAACAGCAAGACCTTTCTCCTCTGCTTAGCTGTTCACTTCCTCAGTAGGTCTTAGGTCTTAGAGACCTTTAGCCATCTCTCAAACAGAAACAGAGAGAGACAGGCATATGTGACATCACTGCAAAGGACATCTCTCCTGGGGAACTGAGCTCAAAGTAGGGGCCACCATTGTTCTTCAAAACATTCCCTGCAACTGCAAATTCTCTAAAAGAACTGCCTACATTGTGCTATGCTTTGCAGCCTTAGTTGATGGGACCTGTTTTGTTAGTGGTTTTTTTTTTTTTTTTTTAGTTTTTTGACTTGATTGCCTTTNGAGCTCTGCTTGCTGGGATTCTAAATGGATTTAAATCAAAGAAACCTAATCACAATCAAATCAGGTCTTTCGCACTCCTCATGCCCAAGCCAAGAGTAATATGAAAATAAAAAAGACACCGTAGGCTGAGTTTGGCTTGAAATGAGAAATTTTCTGCTTTTGTGTTATTTTATGTTATTTTATTTTATTATTTATTTTTGGTGGGGTTTATTTTTAAACTGCTAGGAATCAAGAAGAGGAAAGAAAGAAAAAGATGAAAAAAAGATAAAAAGGGAAAAATAGTTGAGAAGAAACTACAAGAGAATGAATNTGCATTTTCCTGATAGCTAACCTTCCCTGTAGGCAAGCTTGAAGTGTGCTCTTTAGTACTGCTCTTTCTAGTTCAACCTAGTACTTTGAGGAGCAGTAGGACAATGTAATGTCTGAACATGAAGTAACTGCAGGAAGCTGCTTCATCTGTACAATGGTGTACAATTGGCAAAGTCCAGAAACTAAGAGAAATAATCATTTAATGAAGTCATAGTGCATGAAGAAGAGGAGCTAATGCCTTGTTTTCCTGAATTTGCATCCTGTGATCCCTCTGAGGGGCATTGGCAGGCACTTATCTTCAATCCTGCCATGAATAGTACCTAATAAGTTTTGCATTCCCAATGTAGGCTTTCAGTCGGGGCAACAGCAAGACCTTTCTCCTCTGCTTAGCTGTTCACTTCCTCAGTAGGTCTTAGGTCTTAGAGACCTTTAGCCATCTCTCAAACAGAAACAGAGAGAGACAGGCATATGTGACATCACTGCAAAGGACATCTCTCCTGGGGAACTGAGCTCAAAGTAGGGGCCACCATTGTTCTTCAAAACATTCCCTGCAACTGCAAATTCTCTAAAAGAACTGCCTACATTGTGCTATGCTTTGCAGCCTTAGTTGATGGGACCTGTTTTGTTAGTGTTTTTTTTTTTTTTGTTAGCTTGTTGACTTGATTGCCTTTAGGCTTTTGGTGAGTAAACATAATTTCTTGCTTCTCTTTGTCATTTATTAACTCTCCTGTAATGCATCTTGGAGTCCCTGAAAGGAAAAGCAGATTGGCATTTTTTCCCTGTAGAAAGATCTGCTGGGACAGGTGCTTTTGACCTTTCAATTGCTCAGCTAGTGCTCCACGTGTGCTGTAACTTACAGAAGACTGGAGTTTTTCAGTGCTGTCAGTTTGTCTCCTTCTGACACTAACATTTGCCTTTTACAAAGGGCTAAAAAACAGTGAAGGAATATGACAGAGGCATATTCCTGCATAACCCAATTATATTCATTTTTAATGCAAAATTGGGCAAGACCATATGTCCATATGCTTGAAGCTATTGGTGATCCTGCCGTCTGCACCCAGCCTCCAGCCAGCCACAGAGGCAAAAGAAAACTTACACTAAGCCATGCAATGAGGTTCCAAGTCCCACTTGACTCCCAATTCATATTCCAAAATTGCAATACTAAAAATGTCTCTTCAGTTGCTGCCTAATTCACATCTGCCTGATAGTGCTGGTTCACAGCAAGTAGAGGTTCACCCCAATCCTGACACAAGACGTCATGACTTGTGCTCAAGCTGTGCAGGATTCAAAAGTGATCATGTTCCTGTCCTCTCTCAGCAGTGGACTTTGTCATGCAGGCTTGGCAGGATCAAACAGAAAGGCTGGGTTCTGAGTTACACATCACATATGCATAAAGCATTGACAAGAGCTCTGCTTGCTGGGATTCTAAATGGATTTAAATCAAAGAAACCTAATCACAATCAAATCAGGTCTTTCGCACTCCTCATGCCCAAGCCAAGAGTAATATGAAAATAAAAAAGACACCGTAGGCTGAGTTTGGCTTGAAATGAGAAATTTTCTGCTTTTGTGTTATTTTATGTTATTTTATTTTATTATTTATTTTTGGTGGGGTTTATTTTTAAACTGCTAGGAATCAAGAAGAGGAAAGAAAGAAAAAGATGAAAAAAAGATAAAAAGGGAAAAATAGTTGAGAAGAAACTACAAGAGAATGAATGAAGAAAGAAGGGAAAAAAAAAAAAAAAGAATTTTCAAAATAAAGTGTGTTTTCAAATCTAAAGGATAAAATGACCAGTTTTGTGAGTGACAAGCTGTGGAGGTACGGTGAATTCAATGTGGACCGGCTTCAGCCTGTCCTTGCAGAAGGAAATGCAAGAGCTCACCTAGAAGGGACCCATTTCATTTTGTTTTCTGACAACATTTGACAGGGGAGACCATGCGCCAGGATGCATTTACAAAGCAGACAAGTGCACTCAAGGCATGGTCAGAAGTGCTTGCTGCCCAAGACCCGAGGGTCCTGGGTGGCAGCAAGAAACAAACATGGAGGCACAAAAAAATCAGTGGAAGTAATACTGTCCTGGATGCTGCTTAATAGAGCTTACAGACAGAAGTATATTTTAGCAGGACATCACACTGGGTAATTAATAAGGGTCCCTTCCATACAGTGTTTCTAGAATACAACAGCACTATTTCCCAGAGACTTAACCAGCACAGGCCAAAAAGGTGGGATAGGACCAAGAGGAACTTACAGCAGAAATGGACAGATGTTTGGGGCAGATTGTGAAATATTCCCCTAGTGTCTGGTGCTGCATGAGCACAGCATGGTTTGGGCAGGTAGAAGGACTGTACTTCTGCATCAATTTTAGGAGCTGTGGCCTTGAGAATATAATATACATTCTCATGGCAGAACTTCCAATTAGAAACTAATGAAAGTTTAAATAATCTGTAGTATACCTGTAGCAAGTATGAATTGTACAGAAGCTAATAAAGAACCACAGGCAAGAACATGTACAAAATTATCCACCCACTTCACAGGCACAGCAGTATGGCATAAGTAAATGAGGAAACCATATGTTGAACAACATATGCAATTATCCATTTGCATGTGCAGCTACTCAGTGTCTATTCAGAGCTCTGCACACAGCCCTGCCTGCTAAACCATTGCCAGAATGTAGATCACAATATATCATACTGATTACAAATAAAAGGAACCAAGAAAATCATGCCATCTGTGAGTCATTCTTTTCACTTCTGTTCTGACAAATGACACCAAACTTTTATGAAGGTATGAAGCTTCGAACTCAGCTGAGATACATGAGATCAATGTCTCAGAAAAGCTGTCTGAATAATGCAGCTAGTAAATGTGCGTACATTCACAGGATATTCAAGAAAATTTCAAACTTTTATCACTAAAATACTTTGTGGACGTTAAGTGTTGACTATTTGCTTGCCCTGCTATAAAAGCCCCTTCCCAGTGCACCTACTTATGGCCATTACTGTAGATGATGTCATAAGCAGCTTGAAGCTATGACCTTTGATGACAGAGCCCAACGATGAACATATTTCATTAATAAATTTTTAAAATATTTAAATGAAAAGAAGGCATATTTTGTTGTCATTAGCATTCAATTCATTTCCCTTCAAGAGCGTATTTGATTAGAAAATTTCTCTTGGGTTATTCTTAGAAATTTAGTTTTGATAGCATTTCCCTCTTCTGAACTTCTTTTATCACTGTGAGGGAGCTGCCTGGAGGTACCACAAGGTAGGTGGCCAGTTTAGCCAGCAGTAGCTGTTAAGACCTACTGTCAGTTTGAGAGTTACACTTGAGAAATAAACCAATACTGACAGTTAAAGAAATAATTGATTATAATTCCTTAATAAAATTGAAGGCCACACTTTTCATGGAGCTCAGCAGCCACAGAGACGTCCAATTTCCCATCAGAAACGGAAGCTCTTAACTGTGCTTTCCAGGGCATTAAACACCCACTTTCTTTCCTTGTGTTGAACCTGGCCCAAAATGCACGTATCGATTCTTGAGGTGACTTCAACTAAACCAAGGTTCAAAATAAAACTTCACTTGAGAACAGAGTGTTTCCTAGCATGTTCTTTTCACAGGACTCACAAATATTATGTTCACTTATAATTATGGTTGTCGTTAACATTACAGACCATGCCATACATAGGACTCAGAGTCTTAAAATATATTGCTGGACAAAAAAAATCTATATTGTTTTTCTTTTTAAAAACTTGCCTGCAAGAATGGTTATGAGCTTGCTGACAGAGAAAGAAAAGACAGTCTCAGATATGTGACACAAATCATTGCCCTTCAAACTAGAGAGAACACTTCTGTGTAATTCAGTGAAATTCATTCTTTTGCTTTCCCTGACCTCATCTCCCTCAGTTGTTGGGCAGATTTAAGAAATGATTACAGCTGTACAGAAAAAAAAAATTAATAAATACAAACATTCTTGTGTGCAGTCTGAGTACAGAACATGACATACTGGATCAGAGACACAATTAATCCAGCATGTCCTTGAGATAGCTGCAGGACATGTATCTGAGGAAGGAAAAGCCCAGAGTAGATAAAGGCGGGACTACAGTGTAATCTGCTTCCTCAAAGAGTGAATGCTAAACCCCCAGAGTCAGTGTTTGCTTTAAAACCCGAAACATGAGTTTTGATATCTAAATCTTCACTATTTTATTTATTTATTTATTTATTGGGTCCCTTTCTCCACTAGAGACATTTACCTTGATCCTACTGAAATGAATATGTATTACAAGTGTTCACAAAGTGAAGAACAGATTACAGAAATACATACAGTGCTATAAGGGATTTCTGTAAAGAAAGGCATTGCTGTTGCAGTAGCATGCTATGGCGAGCATCTTGTTTTTATTGCACATTGTATTAAAATCTCAGTTCTTCAAAAATGTTGGCAATTTTTCTGGACATAACATGTTGCTAAACCTTTTCTGTCACTTTTCAAGGACTAATTGTTTCATGGTAATTTTTTTATTGATACCTATGAGGTGTGCCTTTACACACATGTAATAATACTGAGATAGAAGTGATATGAACACTAGCCATTCTGATGAAATTATTTGATGGGATATGCAATTCTAGAACTTGTTTTTAAAAAATGAGATCAGGATGCTTTGAAAATAACATTATAATTAACACAGGTGAAATGCCACTCTAATAACACCCTCTTCCTAAAACATCCATATAAAAATATCTACTAGGAGATCAGTTACATACACTGTCCACAAGAAGCCAGACTGTTCCTTTACTACAGTCAGTTTTAAATATAATAACAATCCCATGCCTAGTACAGCACAGAAATTAACCTCCAGTACTGGCAAAGTTTGATCTCCACAACTGCTGTGCATGTTCTCCAGAGAGATTCAGATTTGGAGAAAAAGCAAGCTGGATAGTATTACAATGCTTTGGGGCGTTTCCATCACAGTGTGGCCAGTCTCACCCTCTAAACATCTGCTGTTACAAAAGGATATCACTGCTGAGCAGGAACACAGACAGAACAGAGATGTCCACAGTTCTGCAATTTGCTGTGGGGACGTTTGCCTCCTAGAAGGAGACTGTGAAACAGAGGAACATCTTATTTACACCTGTGTAAACTACCTGTTCAGCACTGGGAGTTTGTTACTGATGTCTTTCTGCTTGGGATTATTGACTGTGAAAAACACAATCCACATGTTCAGCTTCATAGGAGGTCTATCTGATGTTTGAAGTAAAATATTTCTACAATCTTATCTCTCCTTCCATTTTTCTGTTTTACATTTCCTTTCACTACAACATATCTGGCTATGTCTATAACTACCTAGACATATTATATATGTTATAGACACATACATAATTTTTATCTGCTTATCACAAAATTGATAACTTTCTTCCTATCTAAGAAGCAGCATAAGGAATGTTTTATCAGATGTTTTAAATATAAGCCAGCCTCTGAGCCAGCACTGATCTTATGGACCCTTTTAGATGACATGTCACAGCTCTGTATAATATAAGGTCATCCCTGGACATGTCTATTCTAATAATGTTTTAGTGATATCACAGAAGCTTAGACTTCAGCCTGAAGAAACAAAAAGGAGGTGCTGTATAGCTGTAGTTCTGTATAATGAGCGTTTTGTGAACATTTCATTACAAGCATGGTAGCAATTAATGAGATTACTTTGTGCATTCTTACAAGCAGTCATAAGCTTTTGTCATTCTTTTTTCCTTACCAAGTTGCTCTGCTAAATGTTTTCCTCTCTCTGTGAAGATTACCCGCTCATCCTCCATGTCACATTTGTTACCCACCAAAATAACCTGGGCATTATCCCAAGAGTACGTTTTGATTTGAGTTGACCTTAAAAGAAAGAAAAGAGAGAAAAAGATAAGACAAAATGAAGCAAATTCCTCTTAAATCAATTTCAAAGAGAATTGTAATCCGGAAAACAGAGGCAATACTGATTTTGACATCTAAGGTAACATGATTATGTTTAATTCTGGATCTCAAATAAATGAAGGATAATCTTTCAGGAATTATAGCTTTAACTTTTGCTTGTTAAAACAAGTCAGTCTTTCAGTATTTTCTCCTGTCATCAACGTTCTTTCTATATTTTTAGAAAGAATGAGTGTCACTTTCTCCCACGCAGTTAAAAAAAGTATTTTCACATTTTAAAGCAAATCTTATCATCTAAAAGCAGAACCTTGAAACAAAATCAGCAGCTTATTCATATTTTTCACCTTTTAAAATTAAGATCTAAACTTATCAGGAAAACATAAAAGACATTCTGTCTTCCTACTGCTGTTTCTCTCCAGTATGTTCACAGCAGCTCTCTGATCTTCCAAGAGGACAGTAACATTCGTGTCGTACTTTACACCATGGTCAGGGGCTGAATTTGAACTTTCACTTGCCTTCCATTTAGATTCTTCAAGCTCTAATCTTGACTACAGCTGAACAGAGGTGTCCCAGGCCTTGAAACCCTACAATGACCTTGATTGATGATGGTGAAACAGCACGCCCTACAAAACTCTCTTCTGCAATCTGAATGGGATGCAGCTAAAGCACAGTGTAGGAGCATGCTTTTAGCAGCTCTCAGCTGCTCTGCCGATAATCAGACCTGCTCTGTAGGAAGGAAAGTTTCATGCCAAGACTTCAGGCTCAGTTGAGAGTGATGCTGCTGGCAGCATCTTCTGAGTACAATACCTGTCCCTGAATACAGCACAGGGAGCAATAAGATTGTTTTAAGTGCTTACAGTTTGTCTTGGACTTGGCTACACCTGGCTTCACATTATCTCAAGTTCTTGGTAGAGTGTTAATATTCTTGTCCCTCTATGGGATCAAAGGAGAGAAAAGATGTAGAACATCTCTATCTCCTTGGATAATACAGTATGCTTAGGAAAACTGCACTGGAATAGAAAACAGCCTGTTCAACCTCATGTGGGGGATACCTATTGTATACCAGGGTTCTGGGACTCTGTAAGAAAATATTAAATAGCATCCAAAATCTGCCATCTAAACATTTTGGAAGATGGCTCATGTAGGTGCTGGTTTGCTAGTGCCCCCTTCTCATAATGCAACATTTTCCTCTGCATACTGAGACCCTGTCATGGCAGAATGATTCACACACAAGAAAGGACCATGGCGTAGTCCATCGTTCACTTATAATTAATGAGAGATATGGATTGTATCTTCCCATCTATCTGTGCTTATCATGCATTGAGAGGGGTGGATGTAGGCAAAAGCTGCCTCTGGCCATCTTCGTACCCATGTCCAACATCGACAGCCTGCTGGCATGAATTGAAGCAGCCTGCTGCAGCTGCCTCCAGCCACGTGCGATGGGCCTGTTGTGCAGGGAAAAGCAGTTCTTAAGGGAAGGGTCACACTAACTTTAGTGTTGTTCTACTTTACCAGAATGACCAGAAAAAGATGAAGTGAGCCCTACTCCGTTTCTTTTTGCTGCAGATTGTTCCCTTGGACCTGCCGTGATCATTCCTTGAAGAAATGGACAGTGTGGTATTTTAACTCTGTTAAAAAACTGTAACAATTTGAGTAAGCTATCTTAAGGTACTGCGACAAAACAGAGGTCAGACTTCCATTTACACTTTTACTAAAGATAGAATTGCTCAGAAGAAAGGGCACTGTGCATTCATTTTGGCAAAAAATGCACTTATGATACCATGCTGAGCTCTTTAGAAATTTGTGGTTAAGGAAAAGAGGATTATTATTATATTTTAACTAGAATTACATATATTACCATAGAAACTTTGCAGGAAATTGAAGTAGTTTCAAAAGCAAAATACACAGTAAAAATGTTAAATTTCACAGAAGGAATCAATTGCATATTCCGTAATATTTTCTTATTTTTCTCTCTCTGTTCCTTTGAGAACGGGGAGAGCAGCATTCGCTGCCATCACTGTGAAACCACCACATCTGAAAAGGTGAAATATCATAAACTGATGAATGAAGGATTATGTCCTGGAGGATATTTTCACATCAGTGCAAAGAGAATTCATTTAACCTTGTTTTGCAGACTTCTGTTCTACCTAACTTCTCCAGTTTTTTTTTGCGTAAGAATATAAAAGACTTCATTTTACTAAAGCCTGCTGTGATTTTTCATTCTGTGAATAATGGTCCTATGCATTCAAATGCTTCTCATTACTAAGGTTATTTATTTTATCCTCAGATATATCTGGTTTTCTAACATCTCATCTAGTTGTGGGTTGTTTTTAAGCAACAGGAAAAGAGATCTTGCTTTGATAATGATTCCAAGGGCTCATGTATTGAAAAAGACTGTAGTGCAAGGATACATCTGACTGACTGCGAAAATGAGACAAATATATCCCCACTCAATCCCACATCAGCAGGAGTATGGATTCAAAGAATATAATAGGCTTATCACTGTTATGTTTTCTTTTAGACATACATTTCCACTAATGGCTTCTATGGATTTTTTTTGCCCACAATTCTCCACTTAAGCCAACACACAGGTCATTTACAAACGAGATTCTGCTGATCCTAGCGTATACGTCCTTTCAAATAACTGAGGCTTCTGATTAATCCAAAACACAAAACATTGTCCTTGTAAAGAACTTTAGCCTCAGGAAGATTTAAGATATGAAAAGGCAAAGCTGATGTTTGCCGTTAGCTGAACACGGCACTTCTTGTTCAGTCTCACTACCCTGGTATATGTCAGTAGTAACTTACCCTGTAAATCTTTCATATTCTAGTTGTATGGTATGCAGACAATCTGCAACACGCTTGAATTTTTATAATGTATAGACAGGCACCAGAAAGGCAGATTAATGCAGGAATTTAGTGATCCATTATTTTCAGTGCATCAATGCAAGACCTTTTCTCCTGGTACTATTCTGCCATGATCCTTGTCAGAAGAGTACTTGCTGAATGCTAAGTAAAGTAAAGCTCTTTTCTCATCCTAAAACAGCATTGTATTTCGCAGTAATAGTTCAAAATACTATAAGGTTAACATTAGTAAATCTCCAAAGGTGTACTGGACTACAAAGACAGAAGATTACCAAAGATAAAATGGACTTTTTGCTTTGTTTCATGGACTGAAATTCAGTCTGAAGAAAATTTTCAAAAGACAGTTTTTCAATCATACTTTGTTTAAAATAAAGCCTTAAGGAACGGCAGTGTTAAACAGTGCTCATTGCTTACATGCACATCCTATTTCTGCTCATAGGAAATACCTTGCAATTCCCACTGGTTCACAAGGTATTTTTCTTTCAGAAATATTCTCAGTATTGCTTATTAGATCAATATTGTACAACAGGATTTTGTAATTTTGAATTGCTGCCACTTCTGTCATTTAATGGAGAGAATAAAATCAGTGTTGCCTAGGCAAAAACATCCATCTACTGTTACCTCATTTTTAATGAGCATACAGGTTTCAAAGTGAGTATTACAATGCTTAAAATGGTGAACACGATTATCAAGACTTAAGACACTATTATGATGCGCATCATACACAAATTTGGCAAAAATAAACCAACACTGACTGTCATTTATAGCTATTACCAAACATAGTGAAATGTGCCTTCATGAGTGAGGTGAAACAGTCAGTAAAAGATCTATACTGCAGCACACTGTATGACAGGTATGAGCTCAAAGGCACACTCCTGTTCTCAGTTTAGACTCTGCTTGAGATATGCAAAAGAATCAGTTGAATGAAGAACTTGGTCCTAGTAGGGGTACTGAAAACAACAACAAAAAAGAACAAACGTTTCAAAAAAATGTAGGAGGAGACTAACCTTTGAGAACTGGGGTAATCTTCTACCTCTAAACATGCAAGAGCTTCAAATAATTGTCCAGGTACCTGTGTGTGTGTGCAGGGAGCATGATGGGTATATTTGCACAGCATGATGGAGTGTGTTCGCAATCACCCAGCCCCAGCCAGCTGCATGGCTGCAATGCTACAAAGCAGGATCGCTAACACAGAGCATCAACAACCTGAAGTTACCATTGTACAGACTCACTAGTGTTAAACCATTTGATAAAAGCTCATCTGCACATGGACTAAGTAGCATGGGAAAGCAATGGAAGACTGAAGAGCCCAAAGAATATCCTGACCCTGGCTGCTCACAGGCCTAATCCAAGAACCACTGGCCTGTCGGACATGCACATAAACAATTCCAGAGGAGCGCAGGCACACAAAGGCAGGCAGGAATCCAAACTAAGGACTCAGAAGAAATGCTACCTCCAGGCCTCTCTCAGAAGTGCCTGAGTCCTGTTGTCCTGGCCTAAAACCTGCCCCTACGGGCCAACATTTTTGGACTCAGTGGGGGAGCAGGGCACATGATGGGATGTGGAGGAAGAGATGCAAAAACTGGACTGGTGAAGTTCAAGCCAGGCCGGCTGGCAAGTAGGTTATTAGCCTGGGAGAAAGGGGCGTCTCTAAGGGGAACTTCACTGTGGGTAGCCAGGAAAGTCCTGGCCAGCTATGTGTCTGTGTCTGTACAAATGGTCTGTGCCTGCTAGAATGTGGCAGGGGCATTAGAGACTGCTCCAGGTGCCAGCAGCTGAGGAGTGCATGAACCAGTTGTAACTATCAAGCAGTTTGAGATACTGGGCTCAGTTGAAAGAGGGATCTACATCACACAGATATATGTATATATATGTATACATACACATATTATCGCTAGTGAATGTTCATCTGCCATGGGAGTGCTCTGTGTCATCTATGATCTGTGGTCAGCCATGTATTAAGGCTGCTCTGAAAGTAATACCTCTATTTTATGATGTTGGCCCATGATGTCAAAAACAGATGTTGATACAACAGAGGTTGAACTTTCCCACTAATATCCTACTACATTTTGTTGCTGTGTGACAGATGGCAGCAGAGAGTCAGACTGACAGAATAGTGTCTGACATGGAAGTGTTCCCGAAGCAAAAGTGCGTCACTGAATTCCTCCATGAGAAACAAATGGCACTCACTGACATTTTAATGCTTGCTTCATGTTTCTGGAGACCAAACAATGGATGTAAGCACGGTGAGGTGGTGGATGGTGCATTTCAGCAGAGGTAACAATGACAGTGGGTCACCTCCACAGTGCAGATTTTTATGAAGGCAGCATGCAGGCTCTTGTTCACACTGGAAGAAATGTGTAGCTAACACTGGTGACTATGGTGAAAAAGTGTTTTGCGCTGAGAATTTGTTCTGTTAAATAGTGTTATTGTGCTTGTAATAGTATAATGGCAGTAAGACCAGCGCAATCAAGTAGATGTTACAGAAGAAGGAAAAAAAGAGTGCTCACCTGTCTCTGAGGATTGAGGCTCACAAAGGAGAACTCCACAGAGGAGGGATCTCCAACAAGAGATCCGTCCTTCGTGGCAGTCAGACCTTAAATGGGGTCTATTTAGGGTTGAGCCTGTGCTCCCAGGGCTGGTCAGATCTTTTCTCAGAGGTTCAGGCTGTGACTCAGCAGTTGCCACACAGGGCTCAGTATATCTGTCGTGCTTTTCAAAGAAATAAGTAGGAGGCATTACTTTTGGAGCAGCTTACACACACATATATATGTATGTATGTTATATATATGTTAAATTAATATGTGTTATGTTATTATATATATTAGGTTAGGAAATCTAAAACCCAGATAGAATTTAGTTGAGCTAGAGACATAAAGAGGAACAAGAAAAAATTCTATAGGTATATCAGTGATAAAAAGAAGGCTGAAGAACATATTGGCCCTCTCTGGAGATCTGGTCACAACGGATACAGAAAAAGCTGAGGTGCTCAATAACTTTTTTGCCTCACTCTTCACTGGCATGTGCTCTGGGATAAAGCACACTGCTCAAGTTGTAGAAGGAAAAGATAAGAACTGGGAAATGAAAAATCTGCCTGTTATAAGTGAAAATCAGGTCTGAGACCATCTAAAGAAGGTGCACAAGCCTGTGGGACCCAGTAAGATCTATCCATGGGATCTGAGGGAACTGGCAGATGAAGTTGCCAAGCCACTGTACATCGTATCTGAAATATCATAACAGTCTGGTGAAATTCCCACTGACTGGAAAAGGGAAAACATAACTCTCATATTCAAGAAGGGTAAAAAAGAAGATCCAGTCAACTACAGGCTAGTTGGTCTCACCTCTGTGCCTGGCAAGACCATGGAGCAGATCCTCCTGGCGGCCCTACTAAGGTACATGGAAAATATAGATGAGGTGATTAGTGGCTTCACCAAGGGCAAGTTGTGCCTGACAAATCCGATGGCCTTTTATGATGGAGTTGCAACATCAGTGGATTAAGGAAAAGCAGCTGACATCACCTCCTTGGGCTTATGCAGAGTATCTGATACTGTCCCACACAATATCCTGGTTGCCAAATTTGAGAAAAATGATTTTGATGGATGGACCACTTGCTGGATGAGGAATTGGCTGAGTGGTCATGCTCAGAGAGTTGTGGTCAGTGGTTCAATGCCCACGTGTGTACTGGTGATGAGTAGAGTTCCTCTGGAATCAGTGCTGGGACTGATGTTATTTAACATCTTTGTAGGTGACGTGGACAGTTGGACTGAATGCAGCCTCAGCAAGTTTGCAGATGACACCAAGTTGAGTGGTGCAGTTGACATGCTAGAGGTAAGGTAGAGTAGAGGTACCCTTGCCAGCTTGAGAGGTGGGCCCATGCTAACCTTGTGAAGTTCAACAAGGCCAAAGGCAAGGTCCTGCATATTGGCGAGGGTAATCCCAGGCACAGATACAGGTTGGAGGCATTCAAGGCCAGGCTGAATAGGGCTTTGATCAACCTGGTCTAGAGGGAAGTGTGTCTGCCTGTAGCAGAGGGGTTGGAACTAGATGACCTTAAAGGTCCTTTCCAACACAAACCATCCAACGATTCTATGTTCCTAAATGGGATGTACACATGCTCTGTGTGCATCTGCCTGCTGGAAATGCTCCTTCAGCCTCGCTAATGGTTGGATCTGGAGCACAGAGAAGCAGCAGCCTCTCTTCCGTGGAGCCATCACATCCAATGTGATTAACATTCTCTGAACAGATTAGACTCAGCTCAGCTAGGTAACACTGCATTGTACCATGCAGAAACTGCTATAGAAGTTAAACCTACTGCTTATTGCACTTGATATATTTCAGGTTGCTTCCACTGATTGGCATACCGACTGGCATCATATGATTCACTCTGAGTGTCTTCAGATGATCAATTTTTAATAACTCTCATGTGAACAGAACAAATTTTAACTCAGAATAGTCTCTAATATATTCTTACCCACAGACATCAAGGATGGTAAGCAAGTAGATAAAAATACGTATATATAGCAAATATTTCTCTCAGCAACATGCATTTTTTTAGAGCCAACTCTAATACACATACTACTGTTTGAATCCTGAACCTTCCCAGGATTCCTGCATTCACTACAGGGGCTAATTTCTATGGGCTTTTTAGATGAACTATGTAGTAAGCCATGTGCAATGATAGCAGAGAATCACTCTAATAAAAAAGCTCCAGGGGGACCATGTATAATGTTTATTCTAGTAAGTTCAGGGAACATGTTGTACTTCTGATATTCTGGTTTCAGAAAGAGCATGCAATTAAATGGAGTGCATAATCTTGTTAGGGAAAAAAAAGAAAAAGAAAAAAAAACAAGGAAAACAACAAAAAAAAGCCACCCCACATCCAAATAAACACAATTCCTACCAAAATATTTTTAATTTTTGAAGTGACTTTTAGGTTGATTTTACTGGTTGATCCTAAGTTCTCTCATCTCTGTCTCCAGTGTTGTTTCCAAAGTGTATTACCAGAATCATCAGGGCTGCAGGGTAGTAATAGGACCTGGGGTGTAGTCCAGGCTGTCTGCTCAAAAACTTTCTCAGTTTCTTTGTTTGATGAGGTGGAATGTCAGAAAAGCTGCTGTAAGTTTGGAGCTGTGTAGAAAAACACACAGCTTTACATACTGCTGCAAATAAAAGAGGAGAGTTCCTCCTTTATTTGCACAAGTTCTGTTGCATGCCTGGCTACCTCTGAGCAGGAAGGATGGTTCATCAGCATTTTCTGGAGATTTTATTTTTTTGCTGTCACTGAGGCAATACTGGCTTCTTCCCTTTCTTCTCCCAGTCCTCTTTCTATGGTGTGGGAAACACTGAGTGGGTGGTAATAGGCAGCTCTGCCATGCTTATCCTTCCAGGGGATGGGATCTCCTCAGGATCCCTGTCCTGCTCCTGCTGCCTCAGTCTCTTCTATGAGGTGGATCTGAGGTCTTCTTCATGCTACCAAATCTATTCTATAGTTCAGTAGGCATCCTATGTTCTAGTCCTTTCGTATGCCCTCCTTTTTGTCTCCTAAACCCTCTTACACCCAGCAAACCTGAAAGGTCAGGTCCCTTAAGAATACCTTCTGTCTTGAGCCTTTTTCATCTGCTCTATAACCCACTCACCTTTAAGATAAGAAAGCAATGGGAATTGTATAGGATGATTCTGTGCAGTATATTAAAGGGCTGTAATGCCTGGTCCTGGTGGCCATTTGGAAGCTGGCTCTGTACCAGCTGCTCTGCACTTGGCAGCCAGACACTGTCGCAGGGAGGGCAGGGAGAGAGGTGGCCTCAGGCCTTCCATCTGTTCCCCAGAATAACCCACTGCTAGCGGGAGATGAGCCTTCCAAAATACATAAAACCCTCAGCAAAAAACCTCAACTCAACTTTCTGATTGCCATTCTGGATTAAAAAAAAAAGAAAAAAAAAGGAGAGAGAGAGAAAAATTCTGGAGTAGCCTCAGGCTTTGGGGTGCTTACTTGAATAATAGACTCTATATGGTCGTTATTGTCATATTATTAATGTAATAAAAGAAAGAAACAAACAAACAGAAAGGAGATCCTAACAATTGTCAGATCTTCAAAGAACTGATGAGTATCTGGGAGAGCACACAACCCCAAGAACCAGAACTACTTTGAGAAACAGCACAGGATCTTTCCTCCTTGAGCTACTGAGAAAGAAAGTTTGGGTGTTTGCAGCTTTTAAACTATTGCTACTCATTTCATCATTCTGGCATGATACAGCTGAGGGCCATAAAATCTCAATAATTATGAGAAATGAAAATTCTATTACCTCTTGCCTTTATGAACTGCTTAATAAGTATTGAAGCAACTACTACCAATAATAAAAAGCAATCAATAAAGGAAATACTTATCAATATAGAAAATCAAGGTGAACCCACGATTGTAGTGGGGCAATTCTGCAGAAGAATGTCCTTCTAACAGATGATTTAAAAGTAGTAGGTGTCCTATTGTCTCCACTTTTAATTAGAGTATGTGACATGCATTCTGAATTTGAGATATTTAATTTCAGTGATACTACCAGCACCTGCTGACTGTGAATGCTTATTAATATAGAATAATGGCAAAGATGTCCCAGAAACATAGAATTATTAAACATGAATGAAGAGACAAAAGAAGGTGAAAAAAATGGGAATAAAATCCTTCCATTTTCAGTGCAACAAAGCAGCAAAGAAAAAAGATTGGAAGAGATGTGGATGTAATAACAAAAATGGAATATGCCAACTCCTTTACTCTTGCAGAAGACCTGGATATATGAATATTTGCCAGGGCTGACTGTTTTTGGTGTGTCAGCAATTTTTCACATAATATTATATCTTTTTCCTGGATTGAAATGAATAAAAAAATTGCATGATGATTCTGAAATAAGCTGACGTTTAAAGAAATCAGAAGAATAGCATTGAGTCATCACTTCCTTCTGAGTGGCTTTATCTTCCTTGTGCAGTGCACATCTTGCACAGAAAGGCTACATGTTTAACCTTCCCTTGGAGGAAGATAAATTGATGATGCAGAAGCTGTGTGACAGGTGTGACACTAACAAATATCTGGTTAATTTTCAGACAGCAGACTAATCAAAATGAGCAGAGCATCACGGATCTGCAGTATTCCAGTAGGAACTAGGTCTGCTTTAAGCAAAATAAATTCAGCTTCAACAGTGAATAAAAGGCAAAAGCTAACCTAACAGAAAACTCCACTATAGGTTGCTAAGGCCGTAACTTCATTTAGAAAATTATGTGCACATTTTCAGCTCTGAAAGGCTTTAACGAGGATCAAAATAAATTGAATTATTCTGGAGGGTAAAACCCTCCAGAGCTAATCTGTAATTTATTATTTTATGTAATGCAATGAAAGAAAGTATGAAATAGGATAATAACCTAAAGATTTAAAGGCTGATATTCTCAGCATGTTTATGATATTTATCCTTATACAGTTTTCTTAGTGACAGTCCACTACCACTCTATGGAAGAAGTGTACACTTACTCAATTACATTCACTCTTGGGAATGTCCTGGGTCTGTGTTTAACACAGTGCAATGAGAACTGACATATTATTCATAACTAAATAATGCTGTATGGTGCCTAAGATGGGAGATAGGCGTCACTGGAGCTCATCAATCAAAATTTTCTTTCTTTCTAATCAACTATTACTATCCGTGTACTGTCTTCCCTATGGTTATGCCTTCCCATACAGAATCTTCTGCTCAGTGCTTTATCAAATAACATTTCATTTTTAATGTAATATACAAATAATACTCTTAACAGAACATGAATTAGTTTTGGTATTTCTCTGTACAATGCTGTTTCAAATAACAGCATCTAGTCTCTGTGTTCAGATAAAGATTAATTCCTGATACTAGAATGCAAATCCACAGGATAACAGTAAATGATATCAAGTTAATATATTAAGGGTAAAAGATGTTTGGGTTCAAGTTGTAATTCTTTTGTACTTCGTTTAGTAGGACCAGAAACCCTCAGGGAATACTTAATTTGTATTAATCAGGTTGCAGATGTCCTTTGTTTTTCACATCCTTGGCATGATCTCTGCATCCTGCTTCGTTCCCAGCTGTCAAACACACCTTGAAAGTACTTTCCAACACCAGAAGCCCGATTATGTACTTACTACATTAAAAATAATAAAAAAAAAGAGAGAAAAGTGCTATGTTAGTACTACATTCTATGTCCTTCCTCTCCAGTAACTCATGGCCACTTCTTTAGAAGAAAAGCCCACCAGCTCAAATGCTTTCCTGTACGTACAGTGCCAGCCTTACATGGAGTATGGTCACAGAATATATTAGATCATACAGGCACTGCAAACACTGGAGACCTTTTTTTCCTTGGAGACAGATGACAGAAGCTTCCCACCTACTCCTGGGCAAGACAGGAGCTGAAGGTGTGCAGAATTAATAAAATTAGTTAATTCTCTATGAAAGTCAAATGCAATTTCTTCATTTTTTGATGTGTAGTATGCACTTTCACACACTTTTTGTTTTGAGAAGTTATGCAGATGTTTACACAGAGAATCGAGGCTGTGTTAATGCATTAAGGGCAGAGAAATCTTCCAACCCACTCATATATTTTGTATCATGACAAAATATAAAACAGATTTTAGTGTTTAGTTCTTATTTACAGGAGTACAAAATCGTCTCCTACAACAAGGTTTACTTATGAGTAGACCAACTAATGTAACACATTTTTCACAGTGGGTCACGGCAACGGTACATGTTAATGAAATATATTTATGTCGTGTACAATGCTGCAAGCTGTGTCATACTGTGGGAGGTGATTTAGTAACCCACCACACAGACAAAAGGCTGTACATTTTAATTTTCTCCCCACTGAGAAACCTACCGTTAAATTGTCATCCTTCAAAGCTACTACTTTTCATTCACAGTCTACACAATCAAAGATTAAGGTTTGAAAGGGGATGGAACAAAATATTTATAAGGAAAATAATATCCATGGAAACAATAAAAGGCAAAACACAGTCTGCACTCACATATCTGTCCCCATGGTTTCATGTTCCAGATGCTTCGAAACAAGTGATCCTCTTAATCACCAATTTATGCTGATTGCACAAACTGTCACTGGAACTCTGATTAATGACCCTAATCAATACATCTGATCCAAACTTTTATATTTGAAAAACATAGCTGTGAAATATGGAAACACACGTCCTCATGTTTGCCTTCTTTCTTCCTTGCAGTGATATGCTTTTGATCTTTAAAAAAAAAAAAAAAAAGTGTGATCCTGA
>VXAB01013061.1:4058-27727 GCA_013399175.1 Odontophorus gujanensis | reverse complement strand
AAAAAAAAAAAAAAGTGTGATACTGAACCTAACACTCTGCAATCTATTGCTCTTATGGGTTTACCTGTTAACATTTCTCCACCAGTCCCAGAAAACAGGAACATAGTGATGGTATTGTGGAGGTGGCAGACTATTTTTTTTTTTTACAGGTACAGTGAAGTTCTTTTGGTTTGTAATAACACTGATAATCCTATAATTAAGATGGGCCTTAGAAGGTGATTTTTTTTTTTTTTGCACTTTTATTTTAAATAGCAAATCCAGATTCATATTGTCAAAACATATGGGAAATATCTAGCAACAAGACTCCCTGTTTAAGGAAACTTCCCATTAATCAATTCTCTGGGAATCTGGATTGATTTATACTTGTACTGTTATATCTCCTTATGAAATTCAGTGCACATTTGTGGCCCTTAATCTCTTTCTGCCTATTTTGACAGGAATGCCTTCCAAGTTTCTTTCACTTTTCAAATTCACTGCTTTTGATTTAATTTCCTCTATTATTTTTACTTTCTTTTTCTTAAGTTTAAAGGAATTCTTCTATTTTTTTCTCTTATATCTGAAGTTGTTAGATTTATTGGTGTTGTTTTCCTCATTCAGTGTTTGGCATAACCTTTTTCATAACAACTAAGACTTAAAGGTACATAAATAATGTTCTGAAATGTTTTCATCTATTTTTACTTTTTCTTTTCCTTTCTTTTCTTTTCCTTTCCTTTCCTCTTTCCTTTCCCCTTTCCTTTCCTTTCCTTTCCTTTCCTTTCCTTTCCTTTCCTTTCCTTTCCTTTCCTTTCCTTTCCTTTCCTTTCCTTTCCTTTCCTTTCTTTTCTTTTCTTTTCTTTTCTTTTCTTTTCTTTTCTTTTCTTTTCTTTTCTTTTCTTTTCTTTTCTTTTCTTTTCTTTTCTTTTCTTTTCTTTTCTTTTCTTTTCTTTTCTTTTCAAGAGGATAGAAGAAAAAGAAAAATAAACCTGGCCTAATTTGAATCACTGGAAAAGCTCACTAGTTCACAGGAGCCAGATCATGGCTCACAGCACATATGACAGATAATTGTCTATCCTTAGCAAGGATTCATCCAGCGTGCAAGCCATGTGTCATGGCATTAGTTAAAGTCATTAGACCTCTTGTTGATGAGATAGGTGGGATTGTTCTACTAAAATATAAAGAATACACAACTTTCAAAATGCTACATTCTACACCAGAGTTAGTATTAACTTTATTAACCAACATTTTATCTCTAAACTTACTTATTAATCTCTTGAAGGTAGAGCAAAGGAAACATGAACCCTGAAGGCACAAAACTGAGATTCCACTACTGTGTCCTTGCACAATGTCTGGATGTAATTTCCCTTTGCAGCTACATGTTTGCAAGCACAAAGGATTTGAGCTCTGAAATTCTGAGTCAGAGTTGGCATGGCCTTTTCTAACAGATAACTGAAGTAGGAATGGCAAAAAGGCAGCTGCCTTAATTTTACTCCTAGCTGATACAAACTAAACAGAAAAAAAAAAAAAAGCAAGAGTTATGTATTTATTTTGAGGCTTTGAAGGTAATTTTCTAACTACTTTAGCCATGCCCTGCTCTTGGGACACTGCTTTTCAAAATTAGTTCTGTAAAGGTTCCAGGAGTAAAAGCAAACATTTGTCTATATCCTGCCTGGCAGGATTGTCCTGCACAGCAAGGCTTTTATGTCAGGTTTATTAGTGCTGATTCACAGAGCCTGGTGGGAAGCATTAGACTTTAGTTTTTGTTCCTAAACAAAGAAGTGAAACAAAAAACAAGAGGGTTGTGTATTCAATCAGAAGGTCAGTAGTACTGCTACCTGTGCATATGTATACACTTAACTCTCAGTCCTCAGCTTTTGTACATCTGAATTTTTGTTCTCTATCATAGTCCTTAAAAAAAAAACAAACACAAAAGTATGGTGCTTGTCCCTGATCTCAGAAGACAGATATAAAAGAAATCCTGAATAAAGTGGAACCTATTGGTAACATATTCAAGTATGAGTACTTATCAGCCAAACACTGGAGGTGAAATCTGAAACTTTCCAAAAGGTCTGAGAAGTGAACAACAGCAGTATTACAATGCAGTATGGTCTAAATTACTGAGGAATCTTAGGGATCATGTAGAATAGTCATAAATTAAAGCTTATCTCGCACTGCCTCCATGAGCACTTATAAACATACTACTTAAACCTCTTCTTAACACATCTTCTCTGCAGTGACGAAAACTAACTGGGCTGGTATCACAAAATCAGAAGTTCAGCAGTGAAATTGGTCTGTATTCTCAGTGCAGTACAGGTCTTTATGAAGAAAGATTTCTGAAACAATGTACTAGGAAAAAAAAAAGGAGAATAAATTATTTCCTATACGTTCTTCTAGAAACGAAAGTCTACCACTGAAAATCAGGAAGGGTGAATGAATGAGCTGAACACTAGGACATTATAAGGCATGGAGTACTGGTGATAACCGTACCTGAACAGAAAGTATTTCTAGTGTGGACTTAACTATAATAACAAAACTGTATTTGGCTCAGGAATGTGACAAACTATCGTGCACTGTCAACTCTGATTTTATAAGAGAACAGAATAAAGAAGTAAAACTTTTCCCAGTATAATCACATCTCGATTTCTCTTGGCAGAGCTAGACAAGTTAAGAGTCACAACTCTTCAGAACTCTGACAAAGATAGGCTGGCGTAGATCTTTTTGGGTGCAATTCATCTGGTCTATTCTAGACAGCTACTTTAGAATGAGATGACTATTGAGCTAAAAGCATCTGTTTCTTGCCATTGACTAAAAGGCATGCATTTAATTTGGATATGGATGTCTGTAATATATCAGCTAAATTTATTTTGAAGCTTTGGACATTGTCAAGGTCTCCAAGGTTACAGAACTCACTAATAGACTGTAAGATTTGTCTGTGGTATCAGGAGGAGGTTCCTCATAGACTTTTACTTCACAG
Source organism: Odontophorus gujanensis (assembly GCA_013399175.1). Lineage (NCBI taxonomy): Eukaryota > Metazoa > Chordata > Aves > Galliformes > Odontophoridae > Odontophorus > Odontophorus gujanensis. The sequence continues at coordinate 24,777 of VXAB01013061.1, read as the reverse complement.
ATATAAACTAGCTAAAATCTCCAAGTAGATTTCTCTCTTAACAGTGAAATATTTCTGCAGAGCTGTAATGCTCAGGAGACAGTTTGTAAGCATTGCTGGTATGAAAATTTCTTACCAAAGCTGATTCTGTAAGGCATGTTCGCTACCTGTAACTCATAAAAAAAAAAGCATAAGACCTGGCTTGTGTCAGAACATGGGAACTCCTGAATACAGCTGTGTGAGTATTGCAGAATAGCAGAAGGGTTACAGACTGGGGCAAAACAGTTCCAGATCCTGCTAACTAGTTTCTTTTCCCCTTTCCCAGTAAAGTACATTATTTGATGTGCTTTCTAGATGAGCAGATGAGAAAAATCAGTATGACTTTCTTCTTATATATGGAAATCCTATGGACATAACTCTGACTCTGGACACAGTTTTAAGTCCAGCTTTGTCTTTTACTACCATTAGAAATGTGTAGATACCCCAGCCTAGAGCTAGAAAAACACTGGGTACAGAGACATGTATTTCCCATAATGCAGGTGCTGGTAGGAATTCATGCATTTAGTTAGGAGATTAAGATTCTGTGGATCACTCTCAATCATCAAGAATTCCTTTTAAGAATCCTAAATGATAGCAATTAGCTGCATACTGCATATGTACATACATATTACATATACCCAGAAAGAGATGTTAAATAAGCACTAAACACATGCAAATATAAGCATTTGTATTCAAAGAGAATGCAAGCTCTCTTGCCTTTTTTGTAAAGCTAAGAACTAACCCAACTGCCACACAGTAGATATGGAAAAAAAAAAAAAGAGAAAAAAGGAAGAAAGGGATAAAAAATATATTACTTCTTCTCTTATGCTTACTTGTTTGTTTTTTTTTTTGACCAAGTCAATGACCGCTTCTCAAGTTGGAGTGACTCCATCTACTGTTTTGGCATCTTTAATTTGCTATGCAGAATCTCAGCATCTATCATCTCAGCATTCATGATTTTCTCAAAAAGATAAAACTTCAGCCACTTTGGCATTTAAAACTACTTGACAGTACAAGGTTAAAGCAGTGCTACTGCTTGCACATGCAGGTAACATGAAGTTCAAGTGCTCCTAGCAGCCTCAGTCAGCTCTTCTGAATGTAACTCAAAAGGTATATTAGAATGTCCACAGGGAGAATTCCTCACTCATCTGTGAATGGTACCACACTGGACTGTGACATATCTTATTAAGGGAGCCACACTTTTTCATACTCTGATAAGTAGAGATAAGGAAGGCTAAAGAGAGGAATGGATTATTTGAGTTACCTGATGGTATTAACCACCAAGTTCCAGAGTAAGAGAGTCCATGATGGACTCCATGTAGGGAATATTCTAGATTTCACTGAAGCTAAATTCTATATAGCAACATTTGAAATGAAGTCATTGTTTTTTTTCACAGCTGAATGGAATGCTACAGAAAACCCGGTTTGATTTATACCTTTAATGTGCGTGTATATGAATCTAATAGGACTAGAACAAGAAATCTCCGGGTAAAAAACCCTCAAAGCTCAGGACTTCAAGTATTTCTCCTTGTCTTATCAGTGTGTACTGCTCTGAGCTACTTCAGTGTTATAAATATGGGAACTGCAGGTACAGAGTAAAAAAAGAATTATTTTATTGGCTCATTGCTCCTACAAGTTTTACTATGGTCTGAACATTGATCATTCTCTTCAAGATTTCCCCATGACAGTTGAAAGATAATCTGAAGATTGTCATTTAAAATGGTGAATTTCGTATTAAATCTGCACACAGACATGAGGCGTTGACTGTAAGTAGTCTTTTATACTGTGGATTATGAAGTTGCACACTGAGGAACAGCCACTGAGACCCATTAAATGGTAAAAAGCTCTCAGTTAACAGAATTCTATTAACAAAATCCAGAAGTTATTAACAGAGAAGAAGCAGTGTAGTCTCATAGCGAAGCCAAGAAAACTGACAAAGAAACTTAACTTCAATTGTGTTCAAAGACACAAATGATGACTCTCAGATAAGCAGTCCATAAAAAGGAACATGTATAATCCAAGGAAAATATTGCATGTATGGCAGGTTTTACAGGGAAGAGCAGAACAAATTACGGTACAACTACATTTTTGCTCTCTTTTTTTTTTGTAGGGCCACAGAGCTCTCGGAGAGCATGCAGAGGATTTGTCGAAAAGTGGGGCTTCCCGTAGCAATTCCATTACTTCTAAGTGAGAGTTCATAGCTTCAGTCTTCCACAGAAAAGCACAGAGGAAAATCTGAACAAGATTTGAATCTCTATGGCTTTTTCTGATTCTTCACAGTAGTGCTGAATGGATTATCATTTAGTAAACAATCTTTAACTTCTGTCTTCTGGACATTGGCAGGGGAAAGACTTAGAATGGGAAAGAGGATGTGGCTCAGAAAGAAATGATGAGTTATCTGAAACCTGTCCAGTAACGGAAAGTGTGGCATGCATGAACAGATGCTAAGTAATTATCAAGTACCTCTTTTAACAGTTATGGCAGGTAATCTCAGAAGGTTCAAATGCAACACTGTCCATAATAAATTTAGCATAGGAAGGTAAAACAGATAAAAAAAACAGAGACCATAGAAAACAACACAAAAGCACCATTAATAGGTTGTCCACTGAATGTTACCTATTTGTATATAATGCAGGGGTGAGTGAGCAAGTCTTAGAGAAAAAAACCCAAACACTTTTAACCTCACTAAAATGTAGAACAAAAATGGTATATTTTTGTTAATGGTAGCTAAATTTGAAAGTCTTTCCTCCCTCTGTTCAGTTTTGCCTTGAAGGTTTTCCCAAATGTGTTTGAACAGCATTGGAAAACACTCACTGGATTCTAAACAATGGCTGCCTAAAGAGAAATGTGATGAATACCCATAATCAAACAAAAAGAAGTGTTTAAACACAAAAGACACTTATCAGGGATATAAATCCATAACATAACCAAAACACAGTTGGCTGATTCACTGCCCACGTATGCAGAATGAAAATAAATACTAAAAAGCAGTATAAATTAAGAACATGCTCTCAATCAGCGTGAAAAGAACTTTAAAATAAACAACTCACCTGAGGAGGAGAGATATATGAGAGGTAGGTAGCTGCTACATTACATACTGAAAAGCAGTTAGGCCTATAGCATACATAAGAAATATGCACAAAGCCATCTTTCTGCATTCGGAAGGAAGGCAGGGGTGCTGCAGGAAGATACCACAGAATCCTTATATGGAAAGAAGACAGCGTGGAGCAGCATGCAAAGCAGGATGAATTAAATGTGCTGATTAAATGAACAGCTTGCTTTTTGTACTTCAGTGAAGTTCAAAGCTTTCTGGCCAACCACTTTAAGCACACACAGCAATCAAACAAATGACTTACGCTGTAAAACCCACATGCAGAGAAACAGTAGGCAGTGCAAAATTGACCTCTTTCTGTGCTTCTATTTCTCACCTTTGTTCAGCACTTTAAAAATAATACCTGACATTTTTTAATGTGGGTATAAATGCTAAAGGTTGGGGAAAGGGACTGACTTTTCATTGTATGGCTGTAGAAAGAATCCGAAGATGTCCTCTCTGATAGTTGTAAGGGGATGCAGACAGGGCTACCTGAAATTATACCTCAGGCATGCTACAATCTCCTTCCTTGTGTTCAATCCTTAACTAAAGAACTGGTGGTAAAACAGTCAAATGTTGCCTGCCCAGTTAAGTGTGTGCTTCTAAGCAGCAGGACACCCAGGTTCTAATCCCGATTATAGCAGTATTTTATAGCTGACTGCAAATCCACAGCAGGGAGTAAGGCACCGCAGGTGGTCCTGAGGACCCACTGTGAAGAGCAGGAGATATCACGCCTTCAATTACAAGGGACAAATGAAAAGCAAAAACCCAGAACTTGAATTTTAACTCCTCTGACTGCAGACAAGGGGAAGATACGCATTTTTACTTGTAATCTGAAGTGCTGATAATAAATCACTGACAGATAATAACTGCATGGGTTGTTTTTTATGGCTTTTTTATTTATTTTTTTAGCAGTATATTTTGTTCTGACAATGATTTTCAGGGAAATTACATTTAAAACTTGGAGTCATGCTATACTGAGCACTGAATTCAAATGTTGAGTTCTACTAAACTAGGCTTTTTGTTCAAGTGCCTCAATATGGATTTATAAGTTTATTTGCAGACTGTTGATTAAAATAGTTGCCAAATGTTTAGAGTAATTCTCTGCTTGACAATTCAGAGATTCAGTGAATGGATGTGAGCTCTATGCTGTCTTCCTGAGCTGTTCCAAAAGCAATGAGAAAAGCTTGAAAGACTCTCATTTTGAGTCCCTCCTAAGGATCTCCAGGATAGTGCATGGTATTTGGACATCAGATAGTTTTATCTGATGACTTTTTATCTTGAGCTGAACTTGATCCTGACTGGATCATTCTTTGACTATCATACAAAACAAATGGGAGAAAGCTTCTGTTCTTGCTCTGAAATCCCAGATTACTACTTCTGGTTAGAATATTTCTGAACAAAACACCTCATCTTTCCAGTATTTCATCATGCCACCAAACTTCAATTCTGCATTACTGGTAGCTCCAAATGGATGACCTTCTTGTCTCATTTTTTATTTTTTTTTTAACAGTAACCTCCACACATTCTCCCAAGCTATTCTTTGAAAAAAGCTTCATGATATAATCCTCCTTTATATCTCTTCTGAAAAAGCAACTTGTGTATTGATGTCTGTTTAATCAGGAACCAGCTGGTGTGCTGTAAGTGAACTTACTGCACTAATTCTCACTGTTCTATGCGCTGTGTTTTTTGTGTTGGTTTACATCCTTATTCCTTACACTTCTGTTCATGCTTACTTTTGCTTTCTTTTATATTTATGCACAGTGATTAACATGACTGCATGTAGCCTACTCCTTCAGACTCTACAATAAAGCTGCAAACACCAGAAGAAAAGCCCAAAAACTTAGCCAGAGAGCTGGTTAGAATGAAGTACGTGGGTTCAGAATATCGTTTCAATAAACAGAACTAGATGAAGGAGGAAGACATGAAGATCTTATGGACTAATACACATGAGGACTTCTGGCTCCTGTTTGTTTTTACTGAATTTGGGTAAACACTGAACATACATTTGTAGATTAGAAAGATTATATTATATCTGAATAATAGAATCAATTTCTCTATCACAGAGAAACAGCAGTGCTAAAGGTTAACAAGCAGCTAACTCCATGGGACAAGAGAAAAAACAACAATGATATTAAAAGAACAATGCATTTACATGTAAAGCTTCTCCTAATTATTGGTCTAATGACAGTACGATGCAGGGTGCTTTACAGGCATTGTGAAAGATCACCTTCCTCCTCACCTCTCCTGTACACAGACTTCATAGCATTCTGAGGCTTTAGTAACAGAATGGAAACAGAATATAAACACTTAATGTTTACTGTACTTTCAAGGACATTATGTGTAATTCTACAAGGTCAAACAGAATAACTTTTCTCCACAAATAATGTAGAATGTGTACTTTATATAAGGACACATTCTATAAAGCTTAGAAGTTGTTTTCCTCATAGCTGTGAACTCTTGTCAGAATTTGTTGGCCCACTAAGAAGCCTGTAAAAAAGAGCATTTTTGTCACAAGAACTCCCAGCTGCCTTTCCACTTTCACTGCTGAGTTTTAGTCCAGCAGATATTTACAACACAGCAACATGTAAACACGTCTGCTGATGAACTATGGCTCCAAGCTGTGAGCTGGTTGATAGGCCTATACATGTTTTATTCTGCTGAGTTTTGTATAGGAGCAATGAAATAGAGGAAAGCAGTCACAGATAGGCAAGAAAGGAAACTACCATCTCAGGTTACTGCAGCTGTTTTTCTAGTAAACACAAGCATAAAACTATTGTACTAGACAAGCACTGTAATGTTATTTTAGAGGAAGAACCAGCTAGGGGACTGAAACAGGGAAAAAAAGAAATCAACATTTAATTCAGTGAGAAAAACAGAAATGCCTCCAATTTTTTTGAAATGGTAGAAATAATAGCATTCTGAAAAAAAAAAGGGGTAAAATGGTAACACAACATGGCGAGGTAGTTAGAATTAAAGGCATCTAAATACTAAAATAAAAAGACGTAGTCATGGCTGGTTAAAAATCATGTTGATAAATTTAAAATGTGCACACTGGAAGGGATAATCTGAACTACTCATCTTCTCTATTGAGGTCTAAATTAACTACAATCACTTACGAAAAACCTCAAGTGTCGTTGCAAGCTACTTAATGAAAACTGGTGCTCTATGTGCGACAACAGTTATATAATCAAACAAAATGTTGGCTGGCATAACATGATAGAATAGTAAAAATCTTCCTCCTGCCTCACGTGAATAGACAAAGTGAGGTTCTGTAGACAGGGTTCTATTTGTCCCTTTTCAATTTGTTTGTGTTTTAATTTTTGTAGGAGAAACACTCCTGTCTTTGATGCTGTCGTCCTAAATCCCAAAAAACACACTCAAAAGCTGAGGCCACAACAGAAATTAGGAGATAGTCATCTTACAGTTCCCAAACCTCATAAAACCAGCTTATTCCCTAAAGAAATACTTGCAGAAAGAACTCCTTGCATGCTCTCTGAGGAAAAACTTTCATTATTTTTTCTCTTTTGCCATCTGTCTTTAGGTACATGGAATAGACTAAACTGAGATAGCTACAGTGTTAAGTGCAATCTGATGCTCTAGAGAGCACTGTATTTTAGATGTCTGCTTTAGGATGAGACAAATCATGCAACAGAACTGCCCAGTGTTTTTCATCTGCTGTAAAGTAAGCCTATAGTAGAGTAGCTAACACAGGACTGATACTGGTATAAGGTCAGAATACCAAACTTACAGACCATCAGCTGTTCATGATCCCACCAGTTCTAAACTTGTGGGTTGTTTTTCTTTTTCCTTTTTTTTCTTTATTTCTTTTTTCCCCAAAACACTGTGGGAAACATATATTTTGGGTACAAATGATGAATTTTTCAACAAGCTTGTTACAAAAGAGTTCTATTATTTTTCCATTGTTCTTAAAGATATATTGTCATCAAATCAGCACAGATTCTCAACTGACCTTCATCACAGCAAACATATAATTCCAACATATAAATAGTTTGCAGGAGCTTGCTTGGAAGAAAATGCTGAGTTCTAGTCACTCCAGCACAAAAATTCATGATATAAATAGGACCTGAGAAAAAGCATGCTTTATGATACAAAAGCTAGAATGTTTGTTCTCTAAATATTCAGTGCCTATGTACCTAAAGCAAAGCATGATTCATTTACATTTATTTTCAGTTCAGACAAGTGAATTAATTAGTTTTACTGACAGAGCATTCTAAATTATTCTGCAAAATTATTAACCTTTTTTTTTTTAGATTTTCAAAAAAAGTACTAAAAATTATTCAGTCCATGCCTGTGGACTGAATTAACAGTACAGTACAGCGTCCTGGTTCTTGGGTGAAAGCTCATCCTGGGATTTCAGGTGTCACAGATGAAAGCCAGAATTATGATGAATTTAGGGCATATGAACACACGAAACTGGAAGTCTTCATTCAGTTTATTGTTACTGATGGATGGAAATAATGACAAAAAATCTTTATTTAATATGTAGCAGATGGAAGCCAAACCATAATAGTTTTATCCCAGAAAAGAATATAAGACAAATCATAAGCCTCCAAAAAATAAAAAAAAGAAGAGTATTTAAAAATAGCCTTTCCAGGCCTCAGCCTATTACACAAAATTAACTCTATTCTTCATGCTCAGCATCTAATTTTTTACCATTAAATCCAATAATGATTGCCATACACAAATGGGTGATGTCTGCTTGGATACAGCACTGAGTCAATCAAGGTCTTCTGGTAAATGTAGATAATGGGGATGCTTTTAACCCTCTCTTAGCCAAGGCAGAAGTTACAAATAAAACAAAAACAAAAACAAACAAACTCAAAATACTGAAGTAGAAAGTCTCCAAATAATTGTGAGTTAGTACAACAGAGTTTCTAAAAAATCTTTAAATACACATACAGCAGACACCTGATCATCCCAGAAGATGTTACAAAGAACTTGAGCAATTGGCTGTGGCAGAAAATATGGAAAGTATGTTGTTAGTGCCTTATGCAGGTGTCACACATGTTGGTACGACAGGGAGCTATGGGAGTCAGAGAAACAGAATAAATAAGCCTTGAAGGGACTTGCTGAGGGCCAGCTTAATTTTATGAAATATTTACACAATTAAGTGGCATAGTGGGAAAGGGTCTTTCTGATGTACTGTCTATGTAAATAGATGAAGTATGAATTTTTCTTTCTCCAGTTTTCCTTCCTTTTATTTTATATTTGTATCAAACTTGTTAATTTTAAAATATCTGTATCCTCTTTTACAGTATTTTGAGTAGAAACTGATTCAAAGCAGTCCAAAGCCTTCATAAAAAATAACATATGGGCAAGTGATTCGCTAATTATATAAAGAACCAGGGAACAGACAAATGCATAAATAAAACAGATCTTCTGCGGAAAGTTCGAGATATTTTGAAATCAGTTATTTTGTTGTAGCATGCAGTTTATTTCCAAAATTATTTCGTTTGGGTTATAGTGTTCTTACACCAAGAAACTGGAGGAGATGGAATTGTGAAACAGGATAAAGAGAGGTATGGACCAACATTAGATCTGTCATAATGGATATGTAAACATCTTCATCTTTAAAATGGAAATGGATATAAAGATACGGAAAGCAACAGAAGTGTGAGCAAAGTGTAAGCAAAACAGACTAGACAAGGCATTGCTGCTCCATCCATCGCCAAGAATCTGTGTACAAAGCATGACCATTGTGACTAGTCTTAATCAAAAATCAGTATCATTAAAAGCATTTAACCTATTCATATTTTTTTTATGTTGAGAATGTCTACTAATATAAATAACATTGTTCTGTAGTTACAGCCATTTGATTATTTAAAATGCATATTGATTCACCAAATAACAGAGGAGGTTACACACTGTCACTCAGTCAAGTGGTGACCTAGATGAAGGAACAGAGTGAGCCCTCAGAAAGTTTGCTCGCGATACAAAGCAGGGAGGAGTAGCTGATACACCAAAAGGCTGCGCTGTCATTCAGCAGAGAGGAACTGATGTTCAAAAGGGTAAGTGTAGAGTTCTACACGTGGAGAAGAATAACTATACACATCAGAACAGGTTAGAGGATGACCTGATGCAAAAGACCTCTCAAGAGAAGGACCTGGGGGTCTTATGAGTGCACTAGTTCACTATGAGCCAGAAGTGTGCCCTTGTGGCCAAGAAGGACAACAATATCCTGGGTTGCATTAAAAAGAGCCTGGCCAGCATGCTGGTCTCCCCTCCTCTACTCTGTCCTGGTGTGGCCACATCTGGAGTACTATGTCCACTTCTGAGCTCCTGAGATCAAGACAGACATCTACAGAGAGTCCAGAGGAGGGCCTTAAAAATGATGAGGGGCCTATAGCATTTCCCTTATGAGGAAAGGCTGAGAGGTTTGGGACCGTTCAGCCTGGAGAAGACTGAGGAGAGATCTGAACAACGCTTACAATATCTAAAAGGCAGGTGTCAAGTGAACAGCAACCTGTTTTTTTCAGTGGACAATGGACACAAACTAGAACACAGGAAGTTCCATGCAAATGTGAGAAAAAAAATCTTTACTTTGTGAGTTACAGAGCACTGGAACAAGGTACACAGAGAAACTGTGGAGTCTCCTTCTCTAGAGATATTCAAAACCTGCCAGGATGCTTTCCTCTGTAACCTAACTGTAGTGAACCTGCTTTAGTAGGTCATTGGACTAGATGAAATCCAGAGCTCCCTTCCTATGATTCTGTAAATCTGTGGCCAACCAAGCACAGTAGAGGTTCTCACATCTACTCAATTGGTATTTGCTTTTCCAAAGACATGAATTTATCTTTCACCTATTTAGTGCATGATGTCTGTTTTTGCATAAGTTAGCAGTAAATATGTTTTGGAAGGAAAGATTATATCAGCTTGAATCTTTTGAAGTTCCATAAAAAGCATAGTTATAACAGCAAGTATTTTCCATCAGAAAACAATCATGCCCCTGTGGAATAAATTCTAAGACAGAGAACATACACAGTGGAAATTTCTAGCCGCTTGTATCAGAAAATCATCTATAGAATATCAGTTGCACACAAGAAGACTAATAAAAGATTATGTCTTTTATTGGGCCAAGTGATAGACCTGGGACAATCGAAAAAAGCTTTCAGCCACATGTATCTGTCTTAAAGTACTTAGGAAAAAAAAAAAAAAAAAAAGAAGCCTAAAATCTTTCCTCTTTAGACCATCTGTATTACATGTTTTTAAATGACAAACAGAAAGGTACTTCTTCTTTAAACAATGCTATTAGTACCAACCTGAATCCTGGTTTGGTATGAATTTTATTCTTGCATATAGTAAGAGTTATGTTTCACACAGTTATGGGAGATATATTAAAAAAGCAGATCTTGTACAGGTGTTGGAAGCAACAGGGGAAATAGTGGAAATACAGGCCAGCTGACTGAGTGGAAAGAGTCATGATGGCTTGAGAAAACCAAAGATCGAGAACCTATACTTGACTCCTTATTCAGTCTTTAGAATTTTCATGCATAATGGAAGTTAAACAGGAGAAAAATGCTTGCCAAAATAACAAGAAAGATGTTAATGAATGTTGAGAAAATTTAGACATATTAGAAGTCAGCACAGACTGATAAAATGTGCTGTAAATAATTCAGGAAACTGTTGAAATAATCTCTAAACTATTAGTGACAGGTACATCCAAATAAGTTAGAGACAGGAACTGTTAAAAATAAAATGATAGAAATGAAATCAAACAAAAAGCATAACAAGCAGATGCTAGCAAATGATAGACTAGTAAATGCACTTGATGACTATAAATCTTTTAATCCAGGTCAGTTTCCTGGCTTCTGAAGTGTAACAAGTTCATGAGACATAGATGCAGTAGATGTCCCACTGGCAATGTGATGCCATCAGTGCATTTCTTTCTGATGCTGTATTAATGACATGGATGACAGAATAAAGAAGATGATGAGCAAATCTGAAGACACCAACTGGAGGGAAGTACCTGCAAGCACTTTGGAGAGTAGGATCAGAATTCTAAATGGTCTTGATAGACTGATAAAGCAACCTGGAGTCGACAAAATGAAATCTAATCTAGACAAGTGCAAAGTGCTACTTTCTGGAAGAAGAGAGTAAATACATAAATATAAGTTCTGGAAAAAAAGACTAGTTTTGTCTGAGGCTATAATGACCTCTCAGTGGGGGTAATGAACTGACAAGACAAATGTGATTTATCTTCAGTGTTAAAAAGAATTGGCATTATTCTTTCCATTCAGGATTTGCAGGATTTTTGCTCTGTTTCATGTGCTACATTTTAAGAAAATGACAGAGAAATCAGGAATCAGAGAATCACAGAATATTAAGTTGGTAAAGACCCACATGGATCATCAAATCCAACTCCTTGCTCTACACTGGACTACCTGAATTCTAACCCTATATCTGAGAGTGTTGTCTGCATGCTCCTTGAACTCCAGTGGCTTGGGGCCATGACCACTGCCCTGGGGAGTCTATCCCAGGCCCCAACCACTCCCTGGTGAAGAATCCTTTCCCAACACCCACCTGACTCTCCTTGACACATTTCTATGCTATTCCTTTGGGTCTCACTACTGGTAATCAGAGAGAAGATTTTAGAGGAGACAAACAAGACCTATCTGAGGTTTAGGAAATACGATTTGTGAGTAAATGTTAAAGATTAAAATTTTAGTTCAGAAAGATTAATGGAGGCAGAAGAAGAAACACAGTAACAGCACTCTGCTGCTTAAAAAACAAAGAGGAAAGAAAGAAAAGATCATCCTGAACTGGAGTCAGATCAAGAATGCATTTTGTTGCAAATTTGCCCTATTTTCATTGAAGTAAGCTTTATGCTAGTAGTGTAAACTTTCAAACTGGAGAGATATACAGTAAGTGAAACAGGAATTCATGGAAATTATAGGACCACTTCTCTAGTGGTCTTTAGATTAAGATAAATTAGCTGTATTTTTTAAGAAAAAAAGCTAGTTCAGTGATTCCTTAACTCTAGTTTGAGACTACAGAAACAAATCATATAACTCTGTAAACTGAATGGCAAATTGTTCACTTCTGGCTTATAAAAATCAGTTACTTCACTGTGCTTAAAAACTGAGTAATAAAAGTTGCAGAGCCTGAAAAGTTGTGAACATCTCGTGCAGAATGTTGAGCACAGGGATTTTAAATAGATGCTATTCTGGATTTCCCACAGACCCCATTGGAAGGGAGCACTTCGTTTTCACTATGCTTCTTTCTTGGTTGCTGAGGAGCTTGGCTTACTTATATTTATGAATATCATTTTTAATGCTAAGTCAGTGTGCTGCACTTCTTATTATAGCCACTGAGACATGCATCAGCATCTCTCTTTGCAGATGTGCTGTCTGAATTCTAGTTCAGAGAAAATTCCTTTGTATGCACTAGAGCACCATCAAGTTACCCAGAGAAGCTGTGGGTGCTCCATCACTGCAGGTGTTTAAGACCAGGTTGGATGGGATCCTGGGCAGCCTGAGCTAGTCAATGGCAACCCTGCCCACAGTACAGGGTCAGAATGGGATGGTCTTTAAGATCCTTTCCATCCAAAGCCATTATATATTTCTTTGATCTTTGAGAACATGGAGAGTCTCAGAATCCTCAAAACAGTCAATATACCCCTTATAATATTCTAACACAAGATGAAACTAAGCTATCAAGATATTTGAGATTAATTGAGGGGCTGTGCTTCAAGCATGGAATGATGCAGTAAAGTAGATGAGACAGTCCTGTGCCTTTAAATCCACCCATGCTGTCTTTCTCTATGAATGATATGCAAAGGAAAACATTTCCTAGATGGTTAACACTGTGTCTTGACATTTTGATCGTGAATATCCACAACATTACTTCCTCTTGAAACTGTAAGCAATTCCATAACAAAATACAGCAAGATTGGGATTTGGCAGTTTTAACTACCTAAGTCAGTTGCTGTGACTCATTCCATAGTTAAGCCTAAGACACAGGACCTTGCAGAGAGCAGTTCATTCCACTTTATAATTATTGCAAAAAATTTCATAGATGAATATCCTCTCCCAGGTTCGTATTTCTATTCTTTTATTATAAATAGACTCATTATGTTTGGATTAGACTGATAGCTCATTTAAAGTTAGGATAAATTGATTCTATTTTAACTGAACATACTGTTTAATCACCTATATTTACACAGATCTGAAGGGCATGACAAATTAACATTGATTAATTTGCAATATATAGAAAATAAACAGCCTTTTCACAATTTAAAGATTCTAGATACGAAGAGAGAGTGAAAAAAATAAGTTTGGACTGGAAATAGAGAGATCAATAGAAAGAAATCCAGCATTGCCCAGAGCAAAAGTTTATTGACAGTTTCCTAAAGTCCCCCACAGTATGAATTTACTGAAATTGAAGCAAATGTTTGACAACTTCTCTATAATCCAGACAAACAAAAGTTTTTAAATAACACATTTGATAGGTCCTTTTTTGTGACCAAAATGTTAAAAGGCTGTTAAAAAAAGACCTAAACAGGATAGTTTTGTATTAAATCCTTTAATTAGGAAATAATGTGAAACAATTGCTTCAAAACTAAATATAACCATGGATAAAGAATGCCTTTTGATTTCCTGATAACTTCGAAATGATCTCTAATGCATTTTATGCCTATTATTATATGACATTTTCCAGAAAAGGTAGGAAGAAAAATGCTCACTCATGACTTTCATTAAAGAAACATGAATTCCATTCACTGCTTCTCCATGAACTGTGCACCATGTGCCGAAGCTCTGCAGAGCTCCTGCTACGCATGGAAATGCTGCTGAAAGCTGCCTTTGCTAGAGGTATCCAAAGCAATCACAAGCATTGAAGTTTACAAGCCCTGAAGTAGCTTTCATCCTCTTACAATAGAATACTTCCTATAATGCTTTCTCAAACAGAAGTTTAAGGTGGTCTTAGTTTTTCAAATTAGATTGAAGACATTTGAATTAAATTAAATTGAAAGCATTTGAACGATGCTGTAGTCACTCATACATAGTTGAAGAGACCTGGACAAAAATGTATTTTATAAATTACATGTTTCTCAGATATGAGACACTGTGTGTCAGAGGCAGAACCTTTTACTAAGATGATTTATTTAATTGACTTAGTTGGCCACTGTTCAGATAGCAGATTAGTTTTTCAAAAGATAAACAGAAAGTCTGAATGGCTTACAAAAGACATAAGGTAATTAGGCATTATTTTTATTAAAATTATTGAGTTACATTATTAGTAGATAACTACACAGGCTGGACTGGAAATAATGCTTTCTCTTTCATTATTTTGGCCCACAGTGTCAGAGGTAGATGTTGGTGGTACGGCAGCAGAAGCTGAATCAAAATTCTGTTCCATTTGGCTATGTTTGAGGTGGAAGGGTATACATGGCAAAGATGTGGAAGTGAATTCCTCCATGCAGAAAAAAATGGCACACAGTGGCATACATCAACACTTGCTGAGCATTTCTTCGGCCCAAGCAGTGGATGTGAGCACACTGTGGGGGAGACTGATGCGTTTCAGCAGTGGTGACTGCAACAGTGTGCCACCTCCACTGGTGTAGATTTTTATGAATGTGGCATGCAAGCTCTTGTTCATTGCTGGTGAAAATGCAGAGTTAATGGATGTAACTACATTAAAAATATTGATTTTTTGTTTGTTTGTTTGTTTGTTTTTTAACTGATTATTTTCTCTTTCAAACAGTGTTATTGTGCTCTTTGCAAATGTTGCAGTTTCCATGGAAAGAAATAGGATGCATTACTTTCAGAGCAGCCTACATAAATCTAGGACATTTTTAGTGGAGTATCATATACCATGTCCTATGTCATTATTAAGTCTTCTGCTGGAGTGACCTGTGTATTTGATACATCACCTATGGCAACAGAACAGGAATGGTACCTATCTTGCAGCAACTGCTTTGTTTTATTTTGCTCTGAGAATAATTCAGGACATTCTTAATTTTGTTTCTAGTCAGTATTTGAATAAAACAAATGCAAAATTAATTGGACAGGCTTTTTATAAAATATTAGCAGTACTCGGAGTGTTTTTTATGAGGCATCACATCCAAGCTTTTTTTTCAGAGAAAAGAATATATTTTTTCAAGGCTTTCTTCGCTGAGCCTCTCCACTCTGTGATTTTCTGTGCCATACATTTTGTGATCCAACCCTTATTATGAATTACTACCTCTAAAAAAATATATATTTTCAGGGAAAAAAAGGTGTTTTGAACAATCTGCAGTAAATATTTTAATATGTGTAGAAGTGTCTGGAAGTCACAAAGATGACTTTTAAAATAATTCTACATTACCTGCTATTATCAGACGTGCAGAGCAACCACCAAATGTAACAGAGAAGATGGCAATTAAATAGCATTACTGAATATCATTTCCCTCTATTGACACATGCTTATTACTTTTCATAAAATACTGTACCCTTCTCAGTCAGTGCATAGAGCAGAGAACAAAGGAAACTGTGGTGGCCTTAAGTCCAGATACCCAGGAATCCATCCAAAATTAATCTGTCTTTCCTGTAAGAGCAATTTGTTCAAGTGCTGCTTGGCACCACTCACAATACTTCTAAAAATGCACTACTGAGACACCTGCATTAGCAGTTTAAATATTAACCGCCTCCTATTTACTTTTATTGTCTCCTTTGTTATAGGGGAGAGAAAGCAGCATGTGGTGTGTGTGTACATGTGTGTGTTAAAGTTCAAACTATATCTCAGGAAATGAAAAAAGCATTCAGCTTCATAAAACAGGTGGAAGCATGGCAGAGATTTATGAAGGATGGGATTGGTTACCTTGGAAACAGGTTTGAATTTTTTCATCAAACCAGATGCTCACTGTTGACCTATTTCTAACTGCTCTGTATGGATTGAAGGTGCAACTTTTTGCAAAGTTTATAAAAAAGTTCTTTATTTTATTTTATTTCCCCCTCACTTACAGGTTTGTAAAGTGAGATGGATATTTGAGAACAATAATGCAGAAATACCAGTAAATCTACAAATATGTGATAAAAAAATCCTAACAAGAATTTGTATTGAATGTATTTAAAGTACTTGAGAACACAAAAATATTTTGGCTTACATGCTATTTTCTTCACAATAGCTACTTAAAAAATACAGGTAAGCTGCTGTTTATGGAAATAAGTACCTGCCCCCCCTATCCTATTACAGAACTCACAAACCTGAGATAAATTTCCACCAGATATTTGACGCTGTTTTCTCACCCACAGCTTCTCAGCTTCTCTTCCAAAGGTTTTATTTATTTTATTTTATTTTTTATTTTTGTAAGAACTGACACTTTACATAGTATTTTTGCACGAAGTTTATTAAAATTGGCTCTCAGTTCTGATAAGGTCTTTAACGGCAGTGCATTAGCAACAGAGGGACAACTATGTTGTCAATCTTCCTTTCTCATCTTCTCCTACTAAACTTCAAGGTATAGGAAAATTAAAATAAAAAGAATCATTAATGTAGGGCTAATGTGAGAAGCAGGTGCACAGCAACATGTGTTGCTAATCTAGGGATACTCCTGGGCAGTCTGGATGTCTAAGTGGTACAATACATTCTAGCATCATAGCCCAGAAGCAATCAGTGTTGCCTGGTTCAGTTGTCAAGTATCGTCTGATCTAACACATTCCAGGGACATTTATTCTCTGTTCTTCGGCATCATTGAAAGACAAAGTTGGGGAATGAGCAAAAAGAAAGGAAAGCCAAAAATTCATCAGCTGAAATTGAAGTGAATTTAATGAATAAAGAAAATAGTTTAGGATTGTAAAAAAAAATAAAAAATTGTGCAAATAAAACTGAGCTACATTTCTAGTATACTAGTAGTTCATATCATCATACCAAATTGATAATGTGATTTTTAGATTCACTCTTAAGGTCACAGTATACAGCATTTCTTCCGAAGCCTACCATTTCTTATTAATTTCTGGGGAGAGCAGATGGATTTGCTTGCACCAGGGAATCTTTCTTGCACGAAAATATATTAAAAGTTTATATGTTTGCTGCTTTCCAAGTGAAAAAAATTCACTTATCTTAAAATTTCTCATAAATATTCAGTGTTTTCTTTGAAATACTATCTCTTGAGATTATGAAATTACATTTGTTTTTTAAAAATAAATAAGGAAGATCGTCCCTCATGGTCCTGGATAAAGGCCTGAAAACATTCAGAACATCAAAGGAAGTTGAATTAAATAAACCCAATTTCTTAGAATGGAAAACCTAGGTCACATACCATTCCTTAAACTATACAATGCTCTTCAAAGATTATTTTCTATTTTCCTGTTCTACATTATGTCAGGTAGCAATGCCTGACATATTTCAGCCTCCTTTCATTATTTATGGAGCCTTTTAAATCTGACAACTTTAGCAAGGCAGACCATCTTCAGAAGTGTAAACACTTCTGAGCACCAGATAACTACAGATTATGTTAACTGTGTTGTAGACAGGAGACTTATCTTCTCATTCAATACTTACCAGTGAAATGAACTCGAGTTGTGAGACTGCTTAGGCTTTAGATTCTGGTTGGAAGACCAATTACCTTTTCAGTGAGTAGTAGTAAAATTTTGAATGAGATTCTCTTCCCCCTCAGTAGTACTCCAGCACTACTGCTATTCTGGAGTTAACAGACACTGAATACTTTTCAGAGAAAATGCCTAACCATGGTTTTATTCGTGGCATTTAAAGTAATATGGCAAATATCTTTGTACATCCTCCCTGTGACGACAGGCAGTGTATGACAGGCAGTGTACAAATGAATATGCCTAAAATAACCCTGAAATATTTATTGGCATGACAGGTTGCTGAACAGCTTTCATTATAAATGCCATTTTTTCAGACTGAATTTGTAACTCAACAACAAAGAAGACTCATCTCTTTCATCACTTAAACAGTTGGAGCTACAGAGATGCTAGGGTGTATGTTTCATTCACTGATTCTCCTAACACAAAATTATATATGGAATTCATCCTATTAAGAATCACATCCAATTTTCCAAAGAGAATGAAAATGACCTGTGGATGGAAATGACAGGACACTCCACTGAGAAGCAGTGACATGGGAACCAACATAGGCTTGAAAACTCTCAAATAGAAAAAAATTTTCCTCTTGTATTTTTTTTTCTTCTTGTATTTTTTCTCTTTAAAATGCTGGGCATGTATCAGACAGACCAGATCAGACTGAAAATGATAGTAAAGCATTTATTTCTAGGTCATTCTTTAGCGCATACTGTGTTCAGACTAGATAATTACAGATATTCTTTCAATAGGTTGTAAAATCCATCAGAAAAATCATTCATATTGACCAACTGTCAACAGTCAGGCTATACACTCCATACAGTTCGTAACGCTTCTAGAATTTCATTGTCTGCTCTTCCTGTTGTATCTTATATTGACATACAAGTATCAGTAATATAATTTACAGACATTATTCTCATATCCTTCCATTATTCTAATTATCTGGTTGAAGATTAACACTTTCTTTCCTAGGACACAGCAATTTTACTTGTTATAAATGTTTTGTAAGTTCATGCTTGAGACTTCATTCCTCTCTGCCAATTTTTTTCTTTTAGTCACAGCTCAGTAAAGGTCAACAACAATAGAAGTCAGATTGAAATGTATGCAGAAAAACAGGTGGATAGGCTGTTCATCCATTGTCACTGAAGCTTAAAAGCTGAAACCCAACTCTTTCTTCATTTCTTGAATCTTTGAAAAACAATACTCTACTTTCTTCCAAAAACTGCCTTAACAATCATTCACACTTGAAAAAAACAATATCACACTTTAATATATTGTTTGTGTGAGGTGTAGGCAAAATACTTTCACATAATTAATACTGATCTAAAATTACCTACTTTTGAGTCTTAACTTGTTCAAGGAACACAGGAGTATTATCCTTGTAATTATCAAGAGAAGCAACACATTCTTTGATTTTTTTTTTAGTTACTTTAACACTCAACTACTCTATCTTTTTTAATGCGTCCAAGACAACAAGTGTTGGACATGCTTTGCTTAACACTCTGATGATTGTTATCTTTCTTGTTTTGTACTGTATTTGCCACCTACTCACCAAATTATAGATACATGATTACATAGAACTGTGTTTAAAAATACCATGAATTATTTCAGAAAGCAATAAAAAAGCTCCAGTGTATTTTATTTCCATTTTTCATCTTCTCAGTTTTGTACACGTAGAGAGGCTTATGTTCTGACATATTTTTCATGGAATATGATGCTTTAGCCTAGAATACTTCTGGATTTTTTTTTAAAGCTTGAGAAAATTATATTCTTGAACCCTGCTCTGTAGAGGTCCAAAATTCTGCTGACAACATCAAGGACACAGCTGCACCAGAAAACCTGCTCCACTGTGGCTTGTGCTTGGCTGCACGAAAGGGTTCCTGTTGTTTCTGAGGATAACACTTTGCTCTGGCTTTGAACTGGTCCTGGCCTGGAGGCTATGCAAACTTGCTCTTCTGTGTCACAGTGAGCTGGCACAAAATGTGCGCTACCTGTCAGCTATCAGTACAGGGAATTTCCCCTAATGAAAAAGGGCTGTAATGGGTATATGTAATGCTGATTACCTGATAAAACCTCTGTTTTCTTGCCTCAAAAAAACAAATCAAAACAAAACAAAAAAACTTCTTACCGGTCTTACCTATCCTTCTTGGCCATGAAATCTCACTATTCATTCTTCTCTCTCATTTAATTCGGACCTTTGTTTACAATTATATTTTCTACGTTATTATATATTTATCTCCCAAAAATTCAAAGATCAAAGAGATAATCTATAACTCCAAATGTCTTGATTTACACCTTAAAATATCAAGAAAAAAATAGGAAAAATACAACAAAATAATTAGTCAACTGATCTAAGGGAAAAGATTCCACCTAATTTTCTTCATACCTCTTGATTCTTTCACCCCTGCCCAAACACTAAGCAAAACTGAAAGACATTTCCAGCAGGCTTCATTGTAAGGGTTCAGAAGTAAACCATATACTCCACAAAATGAGGTATGTATACATTCCTCTCAGATACTCTCTTTCTTCTCCCTTATTTTCCTCAGTATTTTGTTGTTGATTTTTAATGAACGGAGCATTAAAAGTACTAATCAGAAGGAATGTTCTAAATGCCGATTAATTCCTGAATATTAAATAAGCAATTAAATAAGCAATATTTCAAGCATTTGTATTTCTCAGGTATTTAATTAGGAAAGACTTGGTAATTTCCATCTTGATGGGCCTTAGCTATATCTGCAAATGAGAAAACAAAAACATTTTAAACTTGTTTTTTAATATTGTGAAGTTTCAGCTCTGCAGCTAGTTTTTATATGTGTATGATGTAGAACGTGACTTAAAAATAAAGGAAAAATAAACCAAACCACACCAAAACAAAAGATCAAAAAGAAGATCAACCAATGAAACAAAACAATACTTTTCAATTAAATATACCTAGTGAAGTATCACAGTTCTTTCAGGGTAAACAAAAGATTTCAAAAAGCAATACAGTAAAGATGAAGCTAATAAGACCTGTCTTGAATGATGGTCTTAAAAAATGCTTAAACCGGAATCCAAACACTTGTGATTATGA
>VXAB01013060.1:227384-247984 GCA_013399175.1 Odontophorus gujanensis | reverse complement strand
GCCACCTGGGCACACTGATGGCTTCACGTTTAGCTGAGTATCAATCGATAACAAGCATCCATTTCTTCCACACAGTCTTCCAGCCACTCTGCTCCAAGCCTGTAGTACTGCCTGGGATTGTTGTGGCCAAAGTCCAGGTCCTGGCACTTGTTCTTGCTGAACCTCATCCCATTGGCCTCAGCCCATTGATATAATCTGTCCAGATCTGTCTGTAGGGCCTTCCTATCCCTAGGCAGGTTAACACTTAACTCCTAACAAAACAATACATGTTTAATATTGGCATAGCTATTTGAGGAAAGATGCAGCACAAAGCACCTTAGACAATTATTATTTCAATAATTTTAGAAGCCTTTGCACTTTACTTGGTGCAAATCACAATGAGTTATGTCAAGCAGGTATTCCTTTTATTTACCGTGCAAGTGCATACGGATTGCTCACCAAACATGCACCCCAAAGAGAGAAACTACTACATATTTAAGGACATAGCACATACATATTCATAACCTTCCTAGGACGTGGACATAAATTCCAAGGAATGGTTGACATCTCTCTTGGCTGTGGGATTAAAGCTTAGAGTCATTTTTGCTGTAATTTTCCAACCTTTAAGGCTGAACTAGTTCCTACTGAAATTACATTGAGCTGAGGCATCTGTTCTACCATTTTGTCTTCAAAAGCCGAACATCTATTCCACTTTCTCATCACTACTTGACAACAAGTTTTGTGGCCTCCACATTTTGTTTTTGAGCTTGCATTTACACGAGCCTCCTGACCTTCAGCTTATATCTGCTCAAGTTGTTTTCACAATATTCTCATGATTCATATTTTAGTATTCAGAATTACCACTCTTATTCTGATGTCCCACATACATTTACAAATGTCATAGAGCTATAAAATTAATGCTAGCTGAAGATTTTTCACTGCCTCCCCACTTCTGCGTCACTTCTGCTCTGAAAATATTTGAGAAGAGTGATAAGGAGTTATGCAAAAGTAGGAATATTGTTATAAATTGGTTTGTATTTCTGAATGTTTGTGTGTGCTAACACAGGGAAGGCGCAGTTTAGTTGTCGAGTTTACTTTCTGTAAGTTTTCTATATTTCATGTCTTGAGTCAGATGATTTTATGTTATTTGGCTTACCAAATTGGTAAAATCTAGATTCTTCTTGTTAATTGTGAAATTATCAGAATTTGCTACATAGGTGTACAAACTACAAATAATGGGATGTAATCCCATTTCTCATGTTTAAGCAGTATCCTTGTTTGTATCAAGTGGTTGAAATCACAGGTAGTACTATAATTATGGCAATCTGTTAAACGTTAGCTTAAGCAGAGTTTTGTGCCTTGAAATGATCAGCAAGGGATTTAAATTAGTCACATCATCCTATATTAAGGTGACAACCTATAGGAGTGTTCTGGATTTGTGTACCAAAGGAAAATTCATGACAACTCTAAAGTGACTATGGCCTTCCTAAAGGACAGCTTGCTATTTTTCACTTATTCATTCAACTATATTTAAGAACAATAAAACAAATATCCCCTTCAGTGCTCTGAGTCCCTGCAACAGAGATTTGAAAAAAGAATAAATGTGAATTATACAATTATTACTGCTGCATCATCAGTAGCAGATGGTTAGGTACTGTCATGTTTGATTTTTGAAGTTTACTAACAAAAACATATATATTTCTATCCTGATCATTGGCCTTATTCACCTTTCCACTGTTTACACTTAAAATGCTATTTTTAAGTGAAAAAAGTCACTTTTAATGCATGGAAACCCTTGTCATTGTTCTTCATTGCACTCTGGATACTATCCAGTGTGTAAATGTTATAAAGGGAATAATGGTACAATTTATATTCCTTCTGGATCCAAATTAGCAGGTTCTTTGAAGTAAAATGTGGATGAATTTCCCATAACCAGACTGAAGTCACAAACAAGATAGATAAAAAGTGCCTGCGGTTATCTTCAAATGAAGTTACATTGCAATTGTGTCCAATATTCTCTATTACAAGGTGAAGACACTCAGAGCAAATAGAAAGTGATGTTTTTTTCATTCTCTATAGCCTTTGTTATCATTTTGCCTTGTAATCTTATACACACATATATAACAACAGCAATAAAACCCTTTTGAAAATGGTATTTTAAACTATTTATAACCTTTGTTTCCTAAGAAAGCTATTTAACATTTTAAATATATTGGGCCTAGGGTTATTTTGTTATTTTATCATTTGATTGTTTGTTTCTTTTAGTGGCTAGAAGTACATGACGTCATCTAACTGCATCAGGATTCTTGTGTTGTTTGTGGTCACCAACAAATTACACAGCCAAGGCTGGCACACCATCCAACACTAAAGTAAACAAAGGCAATGACAGAGCCTTTATTTGAGATACAGGTGCTATAGAACAAGATACCAGAGAAAGGGGAATGAACTCACCCCCGGAACCAGAGCCGGTAGCACCGAGAGGGAGAGAGAGAGGACAGGTACATCTGGGCTCTTCCACTCCAATCACTCGGGTGCTCGTTTACTGGTTCAGTCTGTGGCCAGGCAGTTCATTGCAAATACCCTCCCCTTTTACACAGTTTGCTCTTTTTAACTCTGTTTTGCCCTTGGAGAAAGCTATGGCTATTCTCACTTCCCCATACAACCATCTGAGAAGCCCAGTTCTGATTATGTTTCACTCTTTCTCTAATTAAATTTTTGTAAGGAAGAATAATAACTCATAGGACCCTGATTTCTTTTCATGGTTCCCAATATACTTCACATCATTCA
This sequence comes from Odontophorus gujanensis, assembly GCA_013399175.1. NCBI lineage: Eukaryota > Metazoa > Chordata > Aves > Galliformes > Odontophoridae > Odontophorus > Odontophorus gujanensis. The sequence goes on along the minus strand of VXAB01013060.1, from coordinate 245,218 downwards.
TCTCATACAGACTATGTCTGTAATTACCTTCTTGACTGTACCTAACATGTTCCCAATATCCAAGTCAACAATTCATACTGCATGCTCAGATTCCTTTCTGTAGTGGGAAGGGGTCTTCTTCTTTTGACTTGAGATTGTAGAGTACATCTTACTCACCAGTCCTTAATCTGGATGTGAAAATGTTCCTGTACATAACAGTACAGACTGGTCTGTGTATGGGAGTATATCTTATGTCTGACTTCTGCTATATTTCTTTGCTATTTGGGCATATACAACTACATATGTCCAAACACAATTACATTGTTAAGACAGTAATTATCAAGAGAAATTACTGTCCAAATGCTGACAGAGTTGAGTGTAGTACCTTGACTACTGTTGGTCTATTTGTTATTTAAAAGTTTATGCTACTAGAAACTTTACTGTACAAATCATGGATTTATTTTTGTTAATGAAAAATGGGGATAGTTTTTTTAGATGTGTTGTCTTCCATACCAGATTTTTTTCTCTCTAAAATATTTCAAAATATACTATAAGGGTAATTTCAGGTGCTATAGAACAAGATACCAGTGCCACCGACAAATTCTAGTTATTTTATTACACAGAATTGCTTGAAACGAATGTTAGATGCTTATCAAATGCAACATTAAAATAAGCTGAATATGAATATATTGAAAATGCCAACATTTCCACCTGAAACTAACAGATATATATATTATAATCAGGTTAGATGTGAGTGTGTCATTCTTACTGTGATCTCTATGCAAAATGATTTGGAAAAAAATTACTTCGGAGCCTTGGTATGCTTCCTATTCTTATTATAGCTTAGCAAGTAGGTGTGCTGAAAATGATATCAAATCTGACATATCCAAGTACAGCAGGACATGAAATAGGCAATAGAATCAGTTGAATCAATAACAAGTGCATTTAAAAATCTATTTTGACAGACATTGAAGAAAACTGAGAAGCTGGATAATGAAATCAATATTAGCATTAAAAAATATAGTCTTTCTCTGCTTCATTATGTATTTCAAAAAAAGAAAAAAGGCTTCACTATATTTTTCATCTACTTAATTTGCAGATGAACATTGTTATTATTTAAATATATGTTACTTCTAAGGAAAACTCCATCTTAATTGAAATTTATGTATACTTTCAAAACAGCGAATTTATGTTAAAAGAAATATGAGATAATTCTGAGATGCTGGAGTGATTGGCAGCAACATGAACCATAGGATAGATGTAAGATAGCCTTTCTTCTCCTCCCTGTAAGGGAACTGCTGAATCACAGCCTGAACCACTGATTGGTCACCTGAGGTGAGCACCGAGTCAGCCATGGGGGCACAGGTGGAGGTGATAATACCTGTGTGATTGGAAGGGCTGGAGCCTGGCTCCACCTCTCCCCAAGCCCCATTTAAGGGCTGACCACCACCAGGAAAGGATTTTTTCTTGGAGATCCCTCCTATGTGGAGTCCACCGCGAGCCTTTGTCATCTCAAAGGTGAGCCATTTTTCCTTTTTGTATTATTTGTGCACCATCTGTATAGAGCTATCCAAATATACCAGCTTCTATACTATTTTTGGGTACCATCTTTAAGATCACCCACGTTACAATCTCCTAGCCTGTCTTGTGAACTGTTTTGTCATTTCATCCCATTCTGTAATTTGCAAGCACATTGTGTGGAGAAGCCATACGAAAATTAAAGGAGAAATGCAGGCTGTGAAATGTGTACTTAGCAGTACTTACAGTATTTTTCTTAGTTCATCAGGGAGCAGAAAATCAGCCTTGATGAACTGTCTTGTTGAAATGGAATAGGTTTAAAAACACACCGGTTCTGAACTCAAAAATTTTGTTTCATTGCTTAGAAATAGTTTTTAGCATTAGTTTTTGTTGTTGTTGTTTTTTTCCCAGAAGAGGATTCAAGAGTGTCTTCACACTTTCATATATTAAGGTGACTACCTACTTTCTAAATTTTTGTTACTTCAATTGTTCATACGTTCTGTAAAGTTTCTGTTTAAAGTTTACCTTTCTCACCTCATCTGATCAACTTCTGCATTTTAATTTCTTTTAGATTTAATATATTTGAATACAGAGGAAAATTACTGCTGAAGACTAACTAATTAATTAAAAATCATAATTCTTACTATGTTTACTATACTTGGATCAGTAAACCTGTTAATAGTCCTTCAAAAAGCCTGTTCTCTTTGTAAAATATTCTCTTTGTAAAATACACATATTTAAGAAAAGTGGTAATGAACAGAAGTCTTCATAATAGTTCCTCTTTCGAGTCTGATCTTGTTAATTTCTGTGCACAGTCCCGCTGACAGTATCTTGCCTTTTTTAACTGCAAAGCAAAGGGCAGTTGCATAGTTGTTGAAATAATTCTTGCCTTTTTAGTGAAATTAATTTGATTTTGGTTGAAGAAAAGCTTGAGAATTTTGTTACTCTGCATGATTGTTCGCTTCCCCTAACGCAGCCAGGCAGAGTGGTCAAGAAAGGGAACTCAGGGCAGAGCTGCTCACCACTGCAATTGGGACTGCTCTAATTGGATATGTTTTCTGTCTTTTATTGTTTTCACTTTGTTTCTAATATCTTTCCCTTCAGAAGTTTTGTGTGTGCATATCCAAAACAAAACATACATTAAGATTTATTTAAACAAATAGGTTTGTCTACTTGTAAGATTCAGGCGAAAAATAAACAAAACTTCCATAGCAGCTAGTATACTCCTGGATTTTTGTTCATTTGTTTGTGTTTTTTTTTTTGTCACATACTCTAGAGATAAATTTAATTGTAACAGAAGATCCAAATACAAAGTCAACAGGCAGTCTTTCCCTCAAGGCTGTGACACAGAAGATGTCTGTTACTATTAAGATCTAGTTGCAACCCATGCATCTGTTAATCTTCTTGTATGTGCCATAACAGGTTATTTGTAACTGGAGGCTGAGTCAGACAGAATTTCTTTCTTATAATAACCTTGCATGAATACAGGCTATCTTTGATTTTTAAAGATGAGAGACTTTATACATTTATGTGACCATTCATATAGAGAAACAACCTTTCACTGGCTTTTTGTATTTCCTGGTTCCTAAGATAATTTACACAAAATGAAACAGTGTGCTTAACACCTCTAAGATTCATCCTTTAAAATTCATTTTAGTGAGTTTTAATGAAGCACATTGCAGGCATCTGAAGAGGGGAAAAACAAGTCATGAGCAACAAACCGCCATCTTTTAACATATTTTGCATCCCATTCAGGCAGATGTTTGGCCTCAAGTCATGTAAAGTGAATGGATTTGATTCTCTCTTGGTTTCTCTGCAATTCGAACTGGATAGATGACAGAAGCTTAGTGGGAAATTAGCAAAATGAAGGAACTAGGTAAACAAACAAAAAATTCTGGAGAATATTGTAATATTGTATATCTGAGACTAGATAATTTTCTACCAATTTTTCTATACCAATCTATAGATGTGGCACTAGCTTCTCTACAACTCTATCAAGAGGGATTCATACTTCTACTGACGGATGAGATTACATTTTTTTTGTAAACAAATCTAAGACTAGAGTCTAATCTTCGACAAGCCTGAGTGAGTAAGAACTGAAAGTTGTTTCTTCCATGTTGTAGTCTACTGGATATATTGTTTGACTGCAAAGTGTATATTATTGCCTTAACAAAAAGCGATGGTATAAAAAAATCAGTAAAATCTGGCAGCTGGTTGGCAGGCCCAGGGCAAAATCTGAAGTATTTTCAATTAATTCCCCCAACTCAGTTATTGCGGTCCCTTAAAATTGCACTGTCTACATCTACAGATGGCAAGATGTTAAATACCTCAGAATAATAACTCAAAAATACTGTATAAGATATTGAGCAAATCAATTATGAAATGCAGATACAGGCATATGCCTCATCACTAGGCACTCTGTAAATCTTAGAAACACAACCCTATAGCCAGTCAGCAACTAACTCCACCCATGTGAGAACAGAACACATGGGCTGTGTACATACTACACATTCTGTGACAGCGAATGACTGAGCTGGCCTCATTCCTACCAGAAAAAAAAACACCACAGGAAGGAAAAAAGTTCATTTTAAGTAAGTGTTCTTGGAAAATTACTAACTCGAGACAAAGTATGTCTGACTTTATTTCTCTTTGAAGGAAGTAAAGACCAAATTGTTTTCTTTTCTTCCACCTTGCAAATACAAAGGATTAAAATGATTGTCTGTTTGAATTTCTCAAAATGTTCTTTATACAATTCTCAATTTTATTTATGTAATTGCAGTAACATAGGTTTCTGAAAGACAAATTGAAAGCACTATAGAAGGTGAGAGAAGAATTGCCTTTTTCTTGGCACAGTGACCAAGAATGGTACTCCAACCACGAATACTGCCAACAGAGTCCATCTGTTAAGTAACAGAGTAAATGAGATGCTGCAACTTCCCAATTATGTCAGTAAAGAAAAGCACTGAGGAAAGGTGGATAGAGGCAGGAAGGTCAACTCAGTGGTCTAACAGAGCTGTTTCTCAGTGTAATCTGCTCATGTGTTAGTCCTTCCCATTCAGCATCGTGAGTGTTCAGTTCACTTAAAATGAACTCAATCTTTATGTTCCTTGCTGCCTGAGTTTAGACTTCTAAAACTTCACAGGTAGTGTACTCTAGGGTGCAAATGTGACACTGTTGGAACCTGGTTCTTGAAAGATTTTGATGTCTGAGATGTTCTTAATGCTTGTTTTTCATGTATATGCTACCTTAAGACGCCAACTAGGAGCTTTAGACCTTCAGTTCCATTATTTTGAAAGAAATGGGGAAAAAAAAAGAAAAAAAAAGGTGGAAATTACATCTTGAGCACAGATATATTCCTTCACAAGCATGCATTAGCTCTTTGAAGGAAAAATCTCATTTCTCTTATTAATCCAGGCTTTGTTACTTTCAGAGTGATTCTCTCCTGTGTCTACTCTGAGTATTTTTGTGTGCTTTTATGTGAGTGATGATTGAAGATTCATGCTCTTGTTTGGCATTTCAGATTTCTGTCAGTTTTGTTGTTTCAACAGTGTAAGTCCTCTGTAAAATATTCCCTTAGTCATTACTTGAGGTGCATTTGTGATTTAACTGGTCTCAGTAGCTTCTCAATTGCAGATGTTCAGTGAGATATACATTCCCCAGGTTTAGCCATTGCCTCTCCTGGAAATCACAAAAATCTGACAGCTGCTTGGGAATTCCCAAGCTCACCCATACTAAAGGGAAAGTTATGCTATATTTACATATATATGCTATAGATGTATCCTATGCTGTCACATCAGTAGTTTGTAGAAATGTAGCCTCTTCTTGCATCAGCTGATATGCCTAAGACTTTATTTCAGACAAGAGCATATGAAGAATGAGTTGTGCTGAAGATACATCACAATCATTTCCATTCCTGTCTTACCTCTTGTACTTTTTCCTAGCTTTGATGTGACACAAATCATTTTGGTACATGTTAAAACAATATCTTAATGTCCTGTGTTCTTTCTAACGTAAAACTGCATACTGGATTGAGACAAAAGAATTTAGGTGTTTCATGGGGCTTCATGTTCAAGAGTACTGATCACTATCCACTTGTTTTATTGGGATGCTACTTATCCCCAGCATACATATCCAACAACACAATCTCACAGGTTTTTACACTGTCAAGATTTTATTAGCAAACTTTGAATGCTTTTTCTTACATGTGCTCTAGATTGCTTATTGTCATGAAGTGTTGCATTCCAAAATAGCTTCATTATTAATATTAAAAAAAAATGAAAAGGAAAAAGAATCCTGCTTGATCAAGTCTCCTAAAGAAACAAGCAGAAAATCTCAGTGTGGAAAACTATTGAACTGAAACTAATAAATGTGTAATTCCTCTAATGCAGTGCATATTTGAACTTCAAGACATCATGGAGTTACTTTTAGAATTAGATTCCTTACCTTAATACCTACCAAATTTCAAAAGCTATATTACTGCCTTTTGTATGAAAAATACTAATGAGAAAAAATATGATGCAAATGTGGTCTCCCCAGTAGAGAAAAAAGTAATAATAAAGTAGATCCCTTTTCTATTGAATAGTCTGACACAGTAAATGTTTTTAAATCCCTGGATATCTTTATTTAATTTTTTTTTCTGTCTTTCAACATAAAAAAGGAATTCATATTGCATATTGTGAACAATAGTTTTACAAATCCTGTTTTAAAGGACATATCATTCATAACCTTGTAATTCCCTTTGCAAAATAAGAGTGCAATTCACAACTGCATGGAGCAAAACAGAAGTAAAAATATATGTGTATATATACATATTCACAGAGTTATCTTTAGATCTGAGTCTGGGACAGGGATACAAGGGAAAAAAAAGGAGAGGGAAAGAAAAAAACTGCCCTGCCTTCTGCAATGTGACCTCCTGAGCAGAGGAGGAAGGAGAAGGGTAAGGAGGTATCAGATGGGTCTAAAAACAAAAAAAAAACAACAAAAAAAACGATGACAACAACATGGAGAGCAACAGTAACATACTCAATCCAACAAAATCAAGCAAAATAAGAGAGAATAATGTCCAAAATACAAGATCTTATGCTGCAGGGGAAGCACGCCTACTTTTTTCCACACCAAACCGAGATAGCCAGCGCGCAGGAACTGCTGTCCCACAAGGAGCTCCACCCTCTTCCTCTGCCCACAAGAACATTAACTCTTTAACTCCCATCGTTTTACATGATGTTCTGATGTGGAATACCAGTGGCAAAAATCACAAAACCACAACAGTGTGTATATATTATTTGAACAATGAAGCATGCATCTGCAGTGTTCACTGAAAACACTTTGTTGCATGTCTGTATTTCTCCATCATAAGCTATGACACATGGCAGTCCTGGAGTAGTTTTTCAGAAAATGATTACAAGAAAGAATGGAATGTGGTTATATCTGTAAGTTACTTTGGATGTAAACTTAGTTTTGTTAACCTGTTGTTGAGGAAATCTATTGTGCAGATAAATTTAGAATGAGCTGTTTTGACTGTAATTTTGTTCAAATCTTGAAAATAGATTCAGCTTTTTTACAGAAATTACAAAACTCTTAATTTCTTCAGTCAGTTACACTGAATTATTGGAACAAGTTATATTCTAGGAATACTAATGGAAATTTTGCTGTTTAGTTTCAGCCTAGCTGAAGGGACCACAGATGTCAGAGCTCAGTTCTACATCTCCCTGGAACATTTATTTTTATCTATGTTGAGAGCCCACAACACAGAGTAGAGTATAATTGTCAAATATCTGGTAGAATACTGACTCTTATTTACCTTCATTTTACTTTTTGGTGTAAAAAGTGGAAACCTTATTTAGCTCACTACACGTGTATTGGTTCTGTACTGCTTGTGTATCTTGAGCTTATTGGTATCAAATGCTGAAGTAATATTGAGGGACTGTCAAGATGCCGCACTACTGCTTTCTACCTTCAAGGCATTGTGTTTTGTGACTATTAATAATTCAGTAAATGCACTGTGTAAACATGCAGCAAGAAATATAATTTGAAATCAGATTTTGCAGAGTGTAGAAATTCAGTTACTAGCCACACATTAACTGCTGTAGAATTTTGTAGTTCAGCACACCTAACATTTATCTTTCTGCCTAAAAGAGTAATTTGCAGCTATTTCTTAGGATTATGTACACAGTGTGCATTCAGAAAATTGCTAATGGATGAGGTTCAAGTTCTTACTGTTTAACACTGAGCTTATTACTACAGCATTTATAAGAAATTTTGAAACTGTTTAAACCTAGATGATCCAGAGCAGATGCTTGTATGTGTCTCACAATAATAAATTTTAGAGGTTGTGTAAGATTACAAGAAAAAGACTTCTTTAAATGTAAAGGGAATTAAAAGAGAATTGCATAGATTGTATCCACTGTTGTGAAGTGTATAATCCTAGATTAGCTCTATCTGTTACCAGTCTCTATTCATATCATTTGACATTTTGTTGGTAAATGACCTTTCAGAATTTCACATCACTGAAATAATCACTTCTTGGTATGTAAGGATATTGTAGAAAAATATGAATATTTAAAGTGTTTTCAGTAAGCAAAGGATTTCCAAATTTTTCATAGAAAAGCAGGAGTTTCCATTGTGAATTCCCTGCCTGAAATCTTCTTGTGTCCCTTTAGGGAAACCTGCACCTGTTGCTTCCTTTTAGTGTCTGTATACTAATGTGCACTGCATGGGAAACAAACAGTAAGAGTTAGAGGTCTGCATGCAGTCACAAGGTCACGAACTCATAGAGATCACAGAGATGTAGTGGGACAGCTCGCATGACTGGAATGCTGTTATGGATGGCTATGTGCTCTTTAGGAAAGACAGGATGGTGAGGTGGGGTGGTGGGGTTGCTGTTTATGTGAGAGAGCAACTACAGTGTATCAAACTTCACCTAGGGGAGAGGGATGTACCAGTGGGGAGCTCGTAGGGCAGAATAAAGGGGAAGGCTAGTGCTGGGGACACTGTTGTGGGGATGTATTNCAAGACTCCTGGACCATGGGGGTAAGTGAGAGGGTCTGGGGAATAGAAGGCTCCCCTTTGGTGATGCAGGAGAAGGTCCAAGAGCGTCTATGCAACATCAATGTACGTAAAACCATGAGCCCCAAGAGGATGCATCCATGTGTGCTGAGGGAGTTGGCAGAGGTGATTGCTGAGCCACACTCTGTCATCTTTGAGAGGTCTTGCAGAATGGAAGAGGTGCCTGAAGACTGGAGGATAGCCAATGCCANTAAGTGGAGTGTTACTGGACCTTGTTCTTACTATAAAAGATGGGCTTGTTAGGGAAGTAAAGGTTAGGAGCAAATTGGGATGAAGTGATCACAAGATGAGGGAGTTCAAAATCTTGAGTGATTAAGAAACAAACCAAAACATGTGGTTGCTACCCATGACTTCTGGAGAACTGATTTAAATCTCTTCTGGGATGTTCTTGGAGCTATCCCATGGACTAGGGTGTTAGAAGGCAAGGGGGCCTGTGAGAGCTGGTCAGCATTTAAACAGCGCTTCTTCCAAGCTCAGGATCGGTGCATCCCTGTGAGTAAGAAATTGGCAAGGGTGGCAGGAGACCTGTGTGGGTGAGCCAGGAGCTCATGCATAAACTCAAAGGGAAGAGAAAAGTCTGTGAAATGTGGAAAAAGGGTCTGACCACTTGGGAAGAATATAGGAACATTGTCAGGGCCTGCAGGGACGCAACAAGGTAGGCCAAAGCCAACCTGGAATTGGATGTGGCAAAGGAGATAAAGGATAATAAGAAAGGTTCCTTTAAGTATGTCAACAGTAAAAGAAAAATTAGGGAAGATGTGGGTCCCCTACTAACTGAGACAGGTGTTCTGGTTACAGGGGATGCAGAGAAGGTGGAGATACTGAACGCCTTCTTTGCTTCTGCCTTCACTGTGGGAACTTCCCCTCAAGACTCCTGGACCATGGGGGTAAGTGAGAGGGTCTGGGGAATAGAAGGCTCCCCTTTGGTGATGCAGGAGAAGGTCCAAGAGCGCCTATGCAACATCAATGTACGTAAAACCATGACCCCCAAGAGGATGCATCCACGTGTGCTGAGGGAGTTGGCAGAGGTGATTGCTGAGCCATTCTCTATCACCTTTGAGAGGTCTTGGAGAATGGAAGAGGTGCCTGAATACTGGAGGATAGCCAACATCACTCAGATCTTCAAAAATGGCAAGAAGGAGGATCTGGGAAACTACAGGCCACTCAGCCTCAAATCTGTCCCTGGAAAGGTGATGGAACAGTTTGTTCTGGATGCCATTTTCAGACAATTGGAAGAGAAGAGAGTTATCAGGAGTAGTCAGCATGGGTTGACCATGGGGAGGTCGTGCTTGTCCAATCTGGCAGCATTTTATGATGTCATTACTGGCTGGGTGGATTGGGGGACAGCAGTGGATGTAGTCTACCTTGGGAACTTATTGGAACAACACTGGAATGGGTTACCCTGAGAGGTGGAGTCTCCTTCACTGGAGGCGTTCAAGACCCACCTGGACACCTAGCTGTGCAACCTGTTCTGGGAGGTCCCTTCCAACCCCTACAATTCTGCAATTCTGTGATTCTGTGAAATGAAAGAACTTTGTTAAAAAATTACTAATTTAAAATATCTTACAGTAAGATAGGAAAAGTCCCATGCATATAATTACATTTCAAATAAGAATACAAGATATGTATACTTTAACATCCAAATGACAAATATTTACTCATATGAAATATATTAAGATGATTTATATTTTTTTGTATGTAAAGATTTTAAGTACTGTTCCCCTCACAGGCATTTGTTGAACATTAGCAAATGAGTAAAAACAGATGGAAGAAGTAAACAGTGCTCCTCCAGTGACAATACTATTTTCCTATCTCTTTTCTAGGTACATTCTCTTTTTTCCTCTGTATCAATTTTTACTCTTCTAGACGGAGCCAATGGAGTAAAAAAGATAAATCTAATATCAGTCTATCCGACAAACTCAAATAAAACTTCAAGATCAGTTGTGACAATGTATCTCCCATTCCCAAACATGTAAAGTTCTTTGAGAAAGAGGAGACCTTGATGCTTTACTGTAAATAAAACTATTTAAAGTATCCAACGTATGCAAGTAGATGACTTGATATTATTACATATTTTGGAAGTTCTTTCTCTTGTTAGTGAATCTCTAAAGACAGGTTCGAGCACAGCCAGTTCTGTACCATCTTTTTTTTTTTTTTCCTAATTAAATATGGTTGAAAACAGGAGTTATGTGCATTTCCCAACTGGAGAACTCGAATGCCCAGTCTGATGCATTCTTGGCTCAGGTTTGTGCTTTTGAACACGACACAAATACCAGCAGACCCTTAGCAGCTCCTGAGAAACCTTTGAGATCTTAAGGATTTGCTTATTTTCATGGCTGGTTTTCACATTTTGATGGGCTTCAAAAAATTCCCTGCCCTGGAGGAAGTCTTATGTGATGGCTTAATCTCTAGTAGGCTTTACACACGTAAGAAAGAATAAATATTGAAAAAAAGAATGCAGGACAATGTTTATGACTCCATAACCATAACACCTTTAAATAAATGTCCATGAGAAAAAGTTGTAATTGCTAAATCCTCCAAATATTTTTTTCTTTTTGCTTTGAAACATACCTAGAAAATGCACGTGCCAATGATTCAGTGTGTATCTGTTCAATTTTTTTAGTAGTAATGATTTTTTAATGCACTTACTTTACATCAGTGCACTTCAGTATCCTGAATCATATCATCATGTTCCCTTCAGTCCAAGTAGTTCTACTTGAGAGAGTAAAGACTATCAGCTTATGTCTTCCTCGTGCATAAGACTGATCAAAGTAAACCATTAATCAAATAGATATGAAAATTAGAAATAATAATATGAGGTGTTAGATAACACAATCTGCATGCAATAGCAGCTTGATCTCTCAGGAAATTAAAATAATTTAACAGAAAGGCCATATTTAACAGACTGCATGATGGAACTAAGAATGAGAATCTAGCCTATTAATCATGCAAGAAATTGCAATTAGATTATATTTGTTAATTTCATAGTGAAGAGTTTTTAATTAAATCATTAACCATTTGCTTGAGTCTTCAGTTCTACGCAATTATATTTCAGATATCAATGAAATGATATTTTTTAGGGGTCAAAAAACATTATGCAGTTTATTCCATTTCTTATAAAACTTTCTTTGGGGAAAAAAAAAGGCTCAGATCTCAAACACTCTGTGAGCTTGTCTTCTCCTTGTTGAAAAGTCATACTTTTTTTTACTTTTTTTTTTTTGCACATATTTGATGAAAGTATTGAATTGTATATGTCTGAAAATGTGTGTTTTAGTGTGATTGGAGGACAGCTAGAATACTGCATTTGTTATGGCAAGTGATAGTTTTGGAACATTTCTTAAAAGCATCAAGGTTACTTTAAAATCTGCCAACCTGAACATTGCAAACAAATGTAAACTGGAAACTTACCCAAATTACATTGCAGTTTTGGATATGAAATGAAAGAAAAATTGAAGAATAAACATTTGATCTCAGTATTTCTGTTGAGACATTCAAAGTCACTATTGCTAAGAGTTTTCAGCCCTTTGTAAGAGCCTTCCCTTCTAATTGCAGATAGGATGACCCAGATGTGACTAGAGAGATGTACTTTTTTGATGAGAGATTAGTCTATGATTTATAAAGAATATTGTTAGATTAGCTCCGTTTGTTTTTTTAAATATACATACATATATACAGAGATGAATACATGCTAGAGTCTTCTTTAGAAGAAATGAATACAGAACCTTCAACATATACAAAGACTACAATAACACTATTTGATGAAGCAAATTCTAGGCTACAAAAAATCCTTTTTTAACATAGTCACCACCATTAACTATTCATTTTCACCAGCAGTGAACAAGAGCATGCTACACTTCTAACAAACTGCACAATGGAGGTGATCCACTGTTTCACAGCTGCTATGATGGCATAGTTGCTAGGAAAATGTTACCTTCACAGACTATCTTTCATTGGCTCATATTTGCTTTTGTTTTCCATCAATGTTGAGCAAGCATCAATAAATATCAATGGGCGCCATTTTTTTTTTCTGCATGAAGGACTTCAGTGAAATACTTTTGCTTCATCCACACTTCCATGTCAGATGTTATTTTGTCATACCTCCCCTCTGCTGCCATCACACATCATCAACATTTAATGGAATATCATCAGGAAGGTTTAACCTATGCTGTCTTATCCCCATCATCCATTTCTGGCATCCTGGGCCAACAAAATAAAATAGGAGGCATTACTTATATGACAGCCTATTATTTGTGCTAATGTTCCACACAAATTTTTCTAACTTTTGGTTGTTATAATTGAGAAGAAAGATCTAGATGTTCACAAAACAAGTAAAAAGGTCTGAAGACAAGCTGTTCAACCAAACCAAAATGCAAATATTGTCCTTGCTTGCATAAGAAAAGTTTTTCCATTAAAGACAGGGAAATAGTCACATTAAAGTCCCAGGGGAAAAAAACAAAACAAAACAAAAAAACCTGACATTTCCTGTTACCTCTACATTCAATTCAGGTCAAAGGCATGAAATGGAAGGGTTTTATAACGACTGGAGTATTTATCAAAACAAAGGCTGATAGAAGATGCATTTCTTTCATAAATACAGCCTAAAGACATAAATAAATGTCTTTGCTCTCATTATGAATGCTCCCTACTCATAACATAAGGCGTAAGATAACTTAAATATGTGATTTTTATATCTCAAACTTATTGACTAGGTAAGGTACTCAATAATATTGTGAATTTAGTCTTACCTAATTGTAACCACCATTGAAATTATGAACCAAATCTAAGTATGGCTGTGTCATGAATAAGTATGAATTTACTCTAAGATTATATACTTCATCTAAGTAATAACTAAAGGTGGTTTTGTTCCCAGACAGTGATCTAACATATTAGACATTTTAGTCTGAGATAAACTATTGCTTTAAGATGCTTCACTCTCTCTTCTTTGACTAAGAGGGCTTCTAATAATGAGAAGTGGTTTAAATTTTAGATAGCAAAAATTAGATGAGCTGACTGCTCCCCCTAAATTCAAAAATTCACAAATGTTTTTCAAGACCAGAGTTGGAATTAGAGTCTGTATTAACTTCAGTTTTATTGTGGATTATTTTACCTTGAGTTTTCTCCACTTGTATCTGAATTAGCTTCATTTTTACCTTCAAAACGTGTACGTTTTCTACATATTAATGGGATCTGTTCAAAATGATTGATCCCAGCAATTTTCAATACTAAGATGGTGCTTAGTAAATTGTATCATAATATGGAGTAAAAATTTCTGTCCTAGATATATGTGACAACTACATGGCTGCATTATAAAGGATTGCAGTATTTGCTTTCCAGAAAATTCCCAAAATTTAAATTTTCCATTAATTGTAAGTCCAATAATATTTGCATACAAATATATATTTTTTTCCAATTACATTCATCATGTTCTTTAAAAACATTTTTTTTTCATTTTCTTGTTTTTTTATGACAAATGTTCCTATCGAAGGAATCTCAAATCTCTCATTTCATACTAAGAAAATAGAACTAAGATGTAAAATGTATTTTAAAGATAGATAATTCTTAAATTCTAAATTTCCCTCATAACATTCTCAAATGACTTCTGATTTGGAACAACTCTTTATTAATCTCATGGGTTTATGATTTTTTTTATTGGTATTCCACATCATGACATCATGTAGAGCACTGAGAGTTAAAGAGTTAATGCTCTAGTTATGTGGACTGTTGAATTTCTGGGTACCTGTTTCTCAGACAAGAAGAACTACATTTCCCAGAGGACTTTGCATTTCTGGTTTCCTCCCAGAGGGAAAGATAAAACTGCATGCATGTCCCAAGACTTCCTCTCTTTTGCTGGTCATCTCAGCAGAGGAGGATCCCTAGCTATCTTGCCTTCAGCTTTAGTATAAGACCTTCAGTTTCAGACAGTTTCTTTCTCATTTTATTTAATTTATGAGCTTCAATTTCATATTGTATTATATTGTGTTATTTTGCATTCCGATATCTTCTCTAGTAAATTAGCTTTTCTTCCTTATATCATTGCTGCTATTTTGTTTTTAGGCCAATCTCTTTGCCCTTTTCCCTTTTTCCTTTTCCTTGGGCATCAGACCTTGGATCCCCCTGCCTCATTAGTCATGGAACCAGGCTGAAGCAGCCCATAAACTGTTTACAAATACTAAGTAATTCCTTGCTGTAAACGTAAATGTGAAGACTATATTTCAAAATATTCTTAATTATCTTCCACCTGGATTCTGAGAGGTGCATTCCCAGCTTTCTCAGCATGCCATTCACACACTTTTGTTATTTTAAGAGGAGTGTACAATAGTGCACTGTGTCCTTTATCCCAATGGATTTTGTTCCTTCCATTTTGTTTGTTATTTCTTATCTGATAATAGAGTATAATAAATGTATCTGTCCTTGTTTTACAACTATTTATTATTTGTACAGAATAGGAAATAGAAATACGAAATTAATTTTCATTTTAAATTATACTTGCCCTGAGAAAAAGTTGCTAATGATTGCATACTTTTTTTCTGCTTCAGAGAAAAAAGTGAGATTATATCATATTACACTGATTAGAAATTCACTGCTAATATGAAACCTTCTCTTATTAGAAAAAAGAATGCAAAGCAACAATAAAAGCCAACATTTGATTTCCTGCTTTGAATGAGTTAGGATCTCTCTGTCTCTCTGAAGGCAAGTACAGTCAAGGTTTCAATCATTGTTAGTATACATGAAAATTAAAATGTAGCACGCAGTATGTGAAACAACTCAGACAATGGTTGACTTTATTGGATTAAATTTCTTCCACTATATTTCTGTGTGTGTGTGTGGACTCTTTTGGCAACAAAATTAAAAGAAGCGAATGGTAGGGCAATATTAAAAGTCTTTTTGTCAAAATGGAAAATGTCTTCTTATCTTTGTTGGTTATATTTTTGGAAAAATTAATACTAGATACGTTTCTGTTGTTGCAGAATTTGGGAAGCTTATCTTTAGAGGCAAAATCAAACCTAATAATATCTATGCTAAAGGTATTTATGCTACTTGAACTTTTCAGTCCTCCTCAACAAGATTGCTTCTGAGATGTAGGGGATTATTAACTATAAAAAAAGTAATTGAAGACTGTTTATGAGATTTTAAAAGTTGCTTAAGTTCCCAGCTTTTCATTCAATTTTGATTATTTATTTAATTATTTATTTATCGAATTCTATGGCTGCTTTTATAGTATTCTCTTAAATTTTAGATCCTAACGCTAAATTGGCTATCCTCATAATTCTGTTTTGTTTTGTGCATAAGGAAATGCAAACAATTCCTCAGTTCCATCCTCTTTTGGCCTTTAAAGCATGACACACTTCCTAAAATGAGGTTGTGGACATTAAGAATGAACTAAACTCTAAAACACGTTGTGTAGGAAATTTTTTTCGTAGAAAAATAGAAGTATTTCTTATTTCTCTCCATCTTAATGCTTTTGATATCCACATTGAATTCAAATGTAACAACAGAATTAAATGAATGCTTTTCTAGCATAAGAAGTCACAAAAGTAAACTTTTTTTAACTGGAATCGTATTGTGCCCAACTGAATAGGCGTCTTAATCCTTTTCCACATAAGCTTTTTTGTGTACAAGTTAAATGCTGTTACTGCTTACTGACTTCAAGAGATAATTCATAGATTCATAGATTCATAGATGCATTAGGTTGGAAAGGACCTACAAGATCATCTAGTCCAACCATCCTCCTATCACCATCCCTACCCACTAAGCTACTAAATCAAATCCCTTAGCACCTCATCTAAACGCTTCTTGAACAGCGCTAGGGATGGTGCAGTGTATATGAAAAGAGAATCTATTTAAGTAATAAAAATGGCAGCTATGTTGCTTGATCATCAATGCAAATTCATCACTAAATTTTGTTTTAAATGCCTTAAAAATCCAAATTAACTAGACCTCTGAAATATGTGATTTAATAGTTCAGATTTAGTAGCTCAATATTGCAGGTGTGCAATGTTTTCAGCCTTTCACGCACACCATCGTACAGTGAGTGAGTATAATCTCATAGAAGTCCTGTAGTACAAGCTTTAAATTACTGTAAGTGATGCTGAATCAGTGGGAGAGTGGATGGGTGGAAGGAGGGCTGGAACTTAAGTAATTTCTAAAGGAGAAGAGAATTTTATGATGAATGAACTGCGGGTGTACAGACACATCTACTGAAACTGTGTTAGACATGCTCTGAAAAAAAAAAAAAGGAAAATGGCATTTATGGCAAAAAACATCTGATTTCACAACTAATAGAAAAGTATAATCTGATTAAATATAAGCAAACTTGCATAAATATATCCAAAACCCATCAAATAATAAAAACGAAATTCTTACTCTGGCATTTCTAGTTTACTGAATCCTTTGTAACAGCAATATTTTCTTAGTATGCTTTAGCATGTTCTTGTTGTCTCAGCTATAAAGGACAGGTGTTTTACATAACTGGAGTATTTCCTTGGTGTAAAAAGAATGTGAAAATGTTTAAATAAATAAATAAATAAATAAATCGCATAAGCATAGATTGGTGCAAGAAGAAAATGATACTGGTGAGATTGCAAGTGATGAGTTTTCACTAAGAAGGAGGTTAAGGAGATACATGACTTAGTCCTGCCAGTGCAAATAATAATCTAATACTCTTAGGAGCTGAAATATCAGAGAAAAATACTACAGTATTTGATAATTTATTAATAATCGATAGATCCAGATGGAAAATATCTAAGAATTGTTTTATCATTTAAGTATAAAGAGATCTGATAATATTCTGTAACAATATATCATGTTTTAGCTAAGACGACAGACATTTTCTAGGGGATTGCAGATTTTTATGCTTATAATGGAGTTTATTTCAGTCAGTTCTGTGCTTTGCGAAGTGTGCTTCAATCCATGACAGCAAGTGAGGAACCAAAGAACCAGCTCTCAGTAGCAACTAATTGACTGACCATTAATAGTTGGGATATGAGGTTTTAGTCATGGCTGAAGAAATGTNTATATATATATATAAAGAATATATATTATATAATATATATATATAAAAGAACTAGCATTAGTGTTTATATACACACACAAATGTTAGTTCTTTAAGCTAACAAAATATAAAACCTATAATGGATACATCATCACCTGATTTTTAGACTTCATTTAATGCAGGCGAAATTAAATGTAGACCAGTTTAAACCATTTTTTTTTTTTCCTATCAGTCAGAGGATACAAAAGAAAATTTTATTGTAAATAATGGCATTTAGATT
>VXAB01013060.1:185673-227337 GCA_013399175.1 Odontophorus gujanensis | reverse complement strand
TTATAGCTGGTTGCTCTTCTTTATCTTTTTTTTTTTTTAATTATGTTTTTGATTCTTTTGTTCGTTTTGCATTTGTATTTTTTAAAAGTTAAAACTTTTAAAAGTGTTTATAAACGACATTATTACTCAAGTCCAAAAAGAAAAAGAGCGGAGAAAAAAGAATAGAGAAAATCTAATGGATATCAAGATTATGATGGGTGGGTGACAGTCATTTATTGAGCTTTTATAGCATTCAGACTGCAGAGTGATTTTATAGCCTCTTGATTCTTCCTCATATGTCAGCTCTTCAGGATAAAAGCTGAGTACAGTAGAAGAACACAGCAGAAAAATAAAGAATTTTGCCAAGGAATGTAACAAGATGGTAAACTGCTTTTATTACTAGAGAGGTAGTCCTCAGTTTGTCCTGGAAATTTCTCTGCTGAGATCTAAGGAAGACATTTCTGTTGAGAATTTGCACCAGTAAATTTACCATACTTTAAAGTATTTTTGAAATGGATTGTTAGCATTAGCTTACTAAGCATCAGTTACAGAACACTTAAGNATAAATAAATAAATAAATCGCATAAGCATAGATTGGTGCAAGAAGAAAATGATACTGGTGAGATTGCAAGTGATGAGTTTTCACTAAGAAGGAGGTTAAGGAGATACATGACTTAGTCCTGCCAGTGCAAATAATAATCTAATACTCTTAGGAGCTGAAATATCAGAGAAAAATACTACAGTATTTGATAATTTATTAATAATCGATAGATCCAGATGGAAAATATCTAAGAATTGTTTTATCATTGAAGTATAAAGAGATCTGATAATATTCTGTAACAATATATCATGTTTTAGCTAAGACGACAGACATTTTCTAGGGGATTGCAGATTTTTATGCTTATAATGGAGTTTATTTCAGTCAGTTCTGTGCTTTGTGAAGTGTGCTTCAATCCATGACAGCAAGTGAGGAACCAAAGAACCAGCTCTCAGTAGCAACTAATTGACTGACCATTAATAGTTGGGATATGAGGTTTTAGTCATGGCTGAAGAAATGTAGCTGACAAGAGACTGAGAACTGCCCTGAGGGTGAGCATGAGACCAGCAGACAGATGACTGAGGGCTGAGACTGGCAGAAAAGATGTAAGAAAAGCTGAATTCTGCAGTTTTGCATGTGTCTCACATGCTTGGTAGCCCAGTGCAGGCTCTAGTAGAAATCAAATAGGAATCACAGTTTCAAAAACTTATGTTAACTGACAAAAAGACACAAAACAGTGGAGTTTCTGGCACGTTACAGGGGCATTAACACAGAAAGCAATGTGATGGCAGTGTAACACTGAGCAATCAGAAAATGAACAATCTTGAACTTGATTACAGCGTGGACGGTGCTCAGAATGGCTAGGGACATGCTCAGAAACAGTTTCAAGGGATCCATGTTAGAGTAACTGTAGTCTGTCATTGTTCCTAGATGTTTTCCTGGAAGCAGCCCACATCATCAGTTCTATCTGAAATATGAATTATTCATTTGATTATAGAGATAGAGAATAAGGTGTGAAAAAACAAGCAGATGTTGTTGATGTTCAGAAAAAAAAACAAAAAAAACATACTTACAGATAAGCTTTATATATATATATATATATATAAAGAATATATATTATATAATATATANAGTCCTCAGTTTGTCCTGGAAATTTCTCTGCTGAGATCTAAGGAAGACATTTCTGTTGAGAATTTGCACCAGTAAATTTACCATACTTTAAAGTATTTTTGAAATGGCTTGTTAGCATTAGCTTACTAAGCATCAGTTACAGAACACTTAAGGTAAAAAAAAAGAAAAAGAAAAACAAAAAAGTGCTGTTGCACATACTCTTTTTTTTCAAGTGGTGGAAAGGTGAAAAGTTTCTAGAGTCTGGGGGAATTGCTGGGAAGCTGTTGCTGATATCTGTAAGAGCTTTATCAAGAAGAGATCTGGAGTATGAAAGCAGTATATTTTATTTTGAAAGAACAAAGAGCTTTAGAAAATCAAAAATGTTTATATTATTCTCTCTTTTGAGAACATTACAGTTTTATGCAGAATACAGAGGTTTTAGTCTCTGCATTCTTATCCTCTTAGCAAGCAAGCAGTCCTAAAAATCATTGATTTTGAAACTATGGACATAAAATTTGTACCACTTTGTCACCCAATATTCCTAGTTTCAGCATCACTGTTTCATTTAATTTCTGTATTCTTCTTGTCTGCATCATCAAATGCTTCTGCATGTCATGGGCTCCGTTTTAGTGTTTGTTTTGTTACAGTTCTCTCTTTTTCTGAGTTTTACAGACAGTTAAAGATAATGGAGGCAGGTCATAATTTTTATACTTTGAAAAAGTGAACGTATAGATCCCTTGGGAAACAGGTGCACTGACAACTAACATGACCTTGTTATGATCTCTTTCTTGTCACCTTTGGCTAGAAATTAAATTGCCAATGATCTTTCTATGGCATAAGAGAAGGATGGGTAGACTTTAAGTTTCTCACTCAATTAATTATCTGGTTTTTATGAAGAATTGGAAAAACTAGAAAATTCTTTGTTACATAGCGAGGTGAAATAATACCAAGGTAAAGGCATATAATGAATAGAAAGTATCTCTTCATTAGAGTCTTAAAATGGAAGATACTTAATGTGGATAAACTATTAATGCTGACAGATGACGTGGGGAGATGAGCTGAAATTGTTTGGAAACTGGCTAAGCTGGAGCTGCCCAGTGTCTATACTAGTCATAATGAAATCCATCTCATGTTTTCACTTCCATTAATATATTAATTGCTATTGTAGACCTGAAATTAATTATTTTCAAACTTAAGTAAAGGAGATGTGTATGGGTTGTGACAGGACCCATACATAGTAGAAAAAAATAAGTCTTTCCTTTAGCTACACTTTTATTTCAGACACTCAACTACTGCAAATAAGTTATTTTTCTTAGTCAGCAGTGAAACAGTTATTAAGCTTAAGCCTAAAGTACCTAGGAAACAAGGTTCATTCCAGGGTGAATGACTATTTATGTTTCCTTATAATCTTCAATTACTATGGAAGTAATTTGCATGATAAAATAATGAAAATAGATTAATTTACACCATTGATCCTTAATTAAATGACTGAAACATGGTTCTGAAGGTAGTTTCAGAATTATTGTAAGAGCACAGCAAGAACAAATCTATGTTTATAAACCATACATTTTTATTGTCAAAGTAGTGACATTATCACTTTAATTTAATTAATAAAGCAGGGACTGCTTTTTGGCATCTGAGAGATTAGATGTACAATGAAGTAAAGTGTAAGGAGATAACTGAAGATTTTAACTTAACAAACAGGATCTGCAATACTGTCATTAACTCACAGGTGATAACTAGTGAAAATCAATGTTGAAATTAATTGGCTCACAGCATAAATGTTAATGCTAGTTCTCAGAGATTGCTAGTATATAGTGTATGCTTTCAGTACCTCAGTGAAGAGAGAACTAAGTCTAAGAACTAATCCTTTCCTTCCACATGGTAGAAGAATGAAGTAATCCATATGTAGAACAACTCCTTATTGTTTATCTGAAGCAAACTTATATCAGTGTCATTAGTACAACATCAAACATTAGAATACTTTTCTAAATCTAAGAAATACTAAGGCCAGGGATAAAATATTGAGATCGAGTGTAATAACTTATATCCCACAATGATGGATTGCTGTATGACATTTTATTTTAATTTTATATTTGTCTAGGACTCAGACAAGGTGAAATTTAGTTTGATCTCAAGTAAGGATCTGAGAAGTCTGCATAGGAGCCTTTTAATTGGCTTAAGACAATTTGGAATAGATGAGGACATGACATGACTTGACATGAGACATTTAGAGGTGAATGAGAACAGACTCAGAAATAACCGGGAAAACAATTAGGTTTTTCATGCTGAACTTGAAAAGAAAAGCCCACCTCACTGTTCATGACATTTGAAGTGAGCTAATATGTAATAGCAGTGTAACCTTTGCACAAAGCCTGAACACAATAACAGCAGTCTTAATGAGAAGTTATGAGAAGGGAAAAGGCAAATTTGAATCCTTTACATTTCTGAATTGTGCTATTTCAGAATGAATTTTGAAAAAGGTACTCTTGCTTATAACTATTTTTGTTTTCCTATGGGGAGCAGTTTTAGAGTTCAATGTATTCTATGCAAATCAGATTGAGGTGCATTACAGATTTTGTCCGCAAGGATAGTGTTCAGTTTTAGTTCTTTAGAAGAGATAAATTGATTATTGAAAAGAAAAATTGCATAAACTGCATCTCATAGTATTTCAACACACTGATATATCACACAAATTACTTTGATTTGTTAGACAGATAAATAATATGATTTCAGAAGTATTATTTAAGATGTGCATTTAAAAGTTTTAATTGCTAAGTGTTATCAGTTTTGTTTGGTTTGATACATTTTTAAAAAATGGCATGTTTGCGGGGTTTTTTATTTTTTTTACTTGCTTGTGTGATCTGTTGGTTATTTCATTTTTACTGTTTGAGTAGGAATTCAAAATGAGTTCATTTCTCTATGTTGGATTTGTGTCTTTCATTTTTTTACGCAGTTGTAGGAACATTTTATTTTTTTAAAGTGAGAGTATTTGTGCTGGAAAATCGTGAGGCTGGACCTGGAAAACTTGCTATTTTTTATAACTAGTTGCTTGTTACTTCTGTTCTTAATAAATAGTCATAATAATTACTGAAAGATGAGTAGCAGATTTTTATCCCTGTCCTTGTGTGCTGAATAGTTTTTTTGGTAGAATGCTGTTGAGAAACTCAAAAATTATAGTTCAGAAATCTATGCAAAGATTTCTCAATTCTCAGTCTTAGCTATAAGTGTCATATTGATTTTTAAGCATACATTGCAAACAGTAATGTAGACAAAAACCTTCATTTTCACTATGGATTTTGTTATGTACATTCTGTTTGATTTTTCTGAAACCTCATTTTAACTAAATGGTAGAAGAATGATTCAAGTTAAAGAAGAATTACTTTGCAATGAGTGAAAACAAGAACATCCTAAATTACTCTGCATCTGTTGATGCAGTCATTGGAAAGAAAAAGTAGATGAAAACGTATTAACTGGAATTTTTCCACTGTGTTTGATGTCGTTGTAGTTCATCCATAGGTTTCAGAAGAAAGAAAGGATAGGTTGTCCACTACAGCTGAAGCAAGGATATGAGGTTTGTAACCTTCACTTGCTCCCAGTGTACCTTTGTTTAAGGATTTAGGTCTAAGATAGCTGTGCAATTGTTATCAGATGTGAATTTTCCCATTCCTTTTTCAATAGCTAACATTTCATTTCCAGCTACTCACATGTTAAGTGTTGTAGGAAAGTATATATTCCTTAAAAAATTACAAGCCTCTTTTTGCTTCACAAAATACACAACATGGAGACAAAGCAGTAATTTATTTACAAAGACCGCAAGATCACTTGAAATTTGTTTCTTTTTGCATGCTGAAGAATATAGAATTTCTTTTTTCTCACATGTGAAAATTGAACAGGAGCAAAACAGTAATTCTCTTACAGCCAAATACATAAATGAATAAAATATCTCTCACTTAAACAGTACTCTATAACTATGCCAACTTCTCTTCAAATACAACGGAAGCAAAAACATCTGTCATGAGTGAATTTTTATAAGAAAATCAACTGTGGCCTAGTTTCTCTCTTGAAAGCTAAATAAAATCCAAATAACCTTAAAGTGTATCTAAATTATTAACACCTGATCAGTAGAACTAGTCCTCTAAAAATCACAAGGCTTTGTTTCAAACTTGATATCCAAGTTCTCAGGATTAGTTTTATCACAGCCTTGTTGTGTTGAGCCATTTCCATATTTTTAATTTCTAAGGTTGTAGATAGGTAGTATCACAATTAAATTCTGGATTGTAGTTGGTGTGTGGCTAACCACTGAGGCTAAGCTTTTCTCAATTTCTCAATAAAGAGTGGAGTTAAGAAGTGCAAGTGAAGACTTTTATTTTGTTTTAATCTCTGAGTAGGAAAAGCACCAGCCACATTTCCCCTATTATTTTTCTAGGTTAAGATGTTTAAGCCCTCAATAAATCCCCAAGATTAATAAGTGAAAGAAAGAATATAAAATGTTTCACTGGGCTCTCTGAAGCCATCCTTCTGCACTTCTATGAATGTTTTAAAGCACACTGCTACTGTTAAACTTGCATTATATTGTCACAGTTTTACATACAAATCTGACAAGGGATATTCAATAAAAATCTGTAACACGGTATATTATTTAGATATATGATTGTGGGTTTTTTTGTAGTCTGATCAGTTAGTTCAATTTAAAAGGAATAACTTACTAAAAAGTGCTTTGGAGAATACTTTCAAAATTTCATTTCCATTTGCTTGGTTTGACTGTTTCATAAACATTTTGAGTGTTGAAGCAAGCTGGATGATTACAGAAGAGAAGTTGTGTTGCTTTTTTAAATAACAAAGCTAGTACACTTGCTTATCCACAAGACCTTGGTGCAGCCATGGATCTTCCCTCTCCTTTTAGAAATAGGAAAATCTTCAGTGATAGCTTCACAGTATGGCACAGTGATGCACAGTTATGGGCAAACCACTTTGTCTTGATATCCCCTCCTGACTCAGGTAAGATTTTATGTTCTACATATAAAGGCCATGTACAGCAGGTTAACTGGGGAACTATGGCAATGTAAATAAACATTCTGCTTTATTGTTTTGCTCTTCTACTTGCACAAACCGACTTTAATCACAAAGCAAACAGAAGATTATAAACCTCATCTTGTGATCTGTTCATTAGGGTGTGTTGATGTAGGTATTGCTAACTGGCATCAGACAATCCTCTTGAAGTTGTGATTTCTTTTTTGTTTATTTTACCTCAAGCATTTTGCTCATTAAATAGTAAGCAGATTCCTACCTGCTCTATCTTATAAAGAGAGCAAATGGGTCTGCATTGTGTTGTTTATATTTTGAGTTAATTGCTTAAAGATGCTATAACCTTCACTATTGGATTATAGGGCAATCTGTGACAGTGGCTGTACTGAAATAGAAGAGCCCCTTTCATTTCTTACCTCTTTTACCTTTTGTCTGATGTTAAATCAAGTAAGTGAAACTAGTAATGTCCTTGTCATAATAAGGCATAGCTAGCATTCTTAAACACTTTGTTTTCTGAAGAGGTGTGTGTTATTTTGTGGAGAGCAGCTCATTCTCCAGCTCCACAGCAAATCAACAAAATGTTGGAAGGGTAATCTTTTTTGACATTCTTCCCTCCCACATCACTTAACTTTCTATCTAGTTAAAATGCATTGTATATCACTTAAATAAGAATAGCTTATGCATTTATGCTCTCTGTGTATGTTGAAATTAACAAATATTACTGGTCTTCTCAGCCTGTCTCAGCTGAGCACTAGGTAGAGGCAAAAAGCCAATGTTCTAACCCAATCATAAAACAATAAAATGTTTTTGAACTATCTGTTAGCCCACTCTTTTAGGCAGATTATCCCACCAAAAGGGCTTTAGGTTATTATCTTGAAAACTTTACTAAAATGAAAGTAGATTAATTCTACTGCTCTCATCTCTTCAACTGGTCTAGTCATTTTATTTTCAAAGATAATCTGCCCAAGAATGACTGATTTCTCCAAAGGTGTAATGGCGATACCAAAATTAAGAAGCAGAACTGTGATACAGCACCTCATTCCTCAGTGTTAAAATTTCCCAGCCAAACCAAATGACAAATTATTGTTTAATTTATACAAAACAGGAGCAGCTTCAACTCTTTCCTGCCTCTTGGTAGTACAGATTGTTATTAGGATATTCCCATGAAAGAAGAAAAGGCTAATTTGGAATAAAAAAAAAATGAAGTGGTGCCATCTTTATGTGTTGTATGAACTGTAAAATTTGAGGACCCTCCCTCTCTAAAAGTTTGTGAACAGATTGCAAGAGCAATTGAAATAGGCCTATATTGTCAATAAATACTTGAAATGATTTTTTTTTTAACATTCATAACAGGCTTCCTATATATATTAAATGGAAACCTGAAGTTATTAAAAAAAAAAAAAAGAATAACAAGTTCTAAATTTTTGTGACAGTCCTGTGAAACTGTTACTGCCAAGACGTATTAAATTTTGTGCTTAAACCCATATATAACTAGGAAAATACAATCCAGCACAATACTACAGTCAGATAAATGATGTTTTACAGTGAATTTGCTCATATATCCTTAAAAAACAACTAATGTACTCATTCAGATCTCCAGCTTTGTGAAGCTTGCACAAGGGCTGTTCCAGAAATAATAGCTTCTATTTTGTTATGCTTGCCCAAAACATCAGAGGCAGATGTTTGTGGTATGACAGTAGAGGCTGAACCTTTCTGCAAATATTCCATTACATTTTGTTGCTGTGAGACAGATGGCAGCAGAGGAGCAGTCTGACAAAAGGATGTCTGACATAGAAGTGTGTATGAAGCAGAGGTTTGTCATTTAATTCCTCCATGCACAGTTCCTCCACTGACATCCATCAACATCTGCTGAATGTTTATGGTCACCAAACACTGCATGTGAGCACAGTGAGGCGGTGGCTCACGTGTGTTTCAGCAGAGAAAGAGACAGTAGGTCACATCCGCTGGTGCAGATTATTACAGGTGCAGAATGCAGGATCTTGTTCATCACTAGTGAAAATGCATAGCTAATGGTGGTGATTATTTTGAAAAATTGTTATGTGTAGATGAGAAGCTGCACTCTCAAATAGTGTTATCATGGTATTTGTAGATGTTGTAGTTTCAATGGAAAAGAAATATGAGGCATTACTTTCAGAGCAACTTACATATAGAAGATCTGAACCTCTTGTTGTTGAAAAAGAGAATGGCAGAATATCAGTTGCATGCTTGTGTGCATGTGCCAGCAACACAACACATACAGCAAAGGGATTAAAAGGATATATTTATATCTTAGACATAGTTTTTTGATTCAGTGCTTTGATATCATGGATGAAATTGTAGTAACTGACTATTTCATCTTGAGTAATATTCTTACAGTTTTTCCCAAGTGGGCTCTCAATTTCCTGGTTAAAAGACAGGAAAACAATTATGGTAAAAATGTGATAAATGTGGAAGTAAGGTCATTTAACTTAAGTTTCCTAATTACTTCTGTAGCCATAAAGGACA
This sequence comes from Odontophorus gujanensis, assembly GCA_013399175.1. Taxonomy (NCBI): domain Eukaryota; kingdom Metazoa; phylum Chordata; class Aves; order Galliformes; family Odontophoridae; genus Odontophorus; species Odontophorus gujanensis. The sequence continues at coordinate 218,177 of VXAB01013060.1, read as the reverse complement.
CAAATACTAATATTAAAAATATGAAATAGCATTGACAAAATAATTCATTTGGGTTCTTGGGGTTTAAAATGTGCAGATAACCAATACTGGCCAACCTTTTAAGGGATGAATGATAAGTAGACTGAGATCTGTATGGTAAATCTGAAAATACTGAGATGGATGAGCTTCTGAAAACGAGATTTCTAATGGAAACACCAAATCAACTTTTCTTATAGTGTCAGGAATAAGACATTATAATAGAGTACACTGATGTATCTGTGTTCACATTTTGCAATCATAATGAAACTGACTTGAGCATAGAAGGTGCCAGGATATTGCATCCACATCTTCTGTTTTACAGTATAATATAACAGTATTCATACACTCGATGCTAGGTGTTATGCATTTGCACTAGGATGGAAAAAGACCAACAGATATATATATATATATTGGTCATGGCTAGAATATCAGCTCTGCAAGCTGCTGTACAGAATACGGCATGGAGATGTCATCAGCATGGGTGTGAGTCTGAAGTCGTCATTGCTTTTTATAGCAAGTACTAATGATAACACTGGTACTGCTTTGCAGAGTGCTGTTTGGCTCATTGCCTGACTGACCTAACGCAGGTTCAGTGTGAATCAATCCATCCTGGACTACTTGATTGCTGCCATTTAGTTTGGAATGCCTAGCTCTCGGCAGGACTCAGGCTTTCTCTGTCCCGTATTCCCAGCTAGAGAGTGCAGCCCAGGAACCTGAAGTCAGGACTTAGGCAAATATGTACAGCCCCAAATCAAGTTCCACCAATCCCATGGGCAGAGGACAGGAACTGCACAGATTCATTTTCCCAGTGAACTCTTGTCATATCCCACTGACTGTAGCCTCAAGGATTTCCAGTGACACCTCTCTATTTGGCTGCTTTTGAGTACCTGTATGGGAACTGCTGAACCACGGCCTGAACCACTTATTGGTCACCTGAGGCAAGCATCGAGTCAGCCAGGGGGCACAGGTGGAGGTGATAATACCTGTGTGATTGGAAGGGGTGGAGTCTGGCACCACCTCTCCCAAACCCCATTTAAGGGCTGACCACCACCAGGAAAGGATCTCTTCTTGGAGATCCCTCCTACGTGTAGTCTTCTGTGAGCCTTTGTCATCTGAAAGGTGAGCCATCTTCCTTTTTGTATTATTTGTGCCCCATCTATATAGACCTATCCAAATATAATGTCTTCGATGCTTTTTTTGAGTATCATCTCTAAGATCACTCACGTTACAGTACCCTATCACACCCTTATCTCTAAATCAGAGAATTTTGAAGGATGGACTATTTGGTAAATAAGGATCTATGCTATCTCTTTTTTCATCTGCTTAAAAACCTGCTGTTGTTCAGGACCCCAAGCAAAATTATTCTTCTGGATCACTCAATAGAGGCGGCTTACTATGAGGCTATAGTTTCAGATGTGCATTCTCCAAAAATGTACTACACCCAGGAAGGACTGTGTCTCTTTCTTGCTAGTAGGTGAAGTCATACTGGTGATTTGGTTGATCGCATCTCCTGGTATGTGATGACACCCATCTTGCCATTTTAATCCTAGGAACTGAACTTCTTGGGCAGTTCCTTTCATTCTGTTTCACTTGATAGCAAAACAAGCATGCAGAAGAATTTGGATTATTTGCTCTCCTTTCTCAAAAACTTCCCCTGCTCTATTGCCTCACACAACAATGCCACCACAGGTGCTTGGGAGCACCGCCCTGTTCCATTGTGGTTTGGATCAGTCCATGGCAAATGACCAGACTGTGTTTCCACACCTGGGGCAAATGGTTCCAGGTTTACTGAACACCCCTCCAGGTAAAAGCAAACTTTGGCCTGCATTCTGTGGCCAAAGGAATGGAAAATAACGCATTCATGATGTCAGTGGTGGCATACCACTTGGCTGCTTTTGATTCCAGTTCATACTGGAGTTCTAACATATCTGGCACAGAATTTAATTGTACGTGCATAAGCATAAAAATGCTACTAGTGAACAAAATGTCAGAAGCACACAAAAATTCAGAACCATTTCTTGAATTCAAAGCCACCTGAGAACCAATAAAAGATATCTGGAAGGCAGCAAATGCAATTACTTCTTAACATTCCTTCCTGTGTCTCCAAATGTCAAAGATACATAGAGACAAATGTTTAAATTAACTGAGAAATATTTTCACTTGTTCTGAAATATTAACTTTTAGACCTTTACTTATTCTCTTATTATATTATTATTTTATTTGTTTGGAAGATCAGGAAAAGACATTTTTACAATTGAAACTTTCAGATCTTAACTAATATATTCTAGGCTGGAACTGTCACTACATATTAAGCCTGACTATGAAAGTGTTATTCAACCTGTGATCTGAAGCATGATATTATTCAACTGCTTTCCTTTTAGTGAATTTAATTGTGCCCAGAGTCATGAGGTAATTGGGTAATTCAGGCACTTTGATAATGCTGTAAAATAATTCATATTTTATTCTGTTTTTATGATATTACTTTGGCCATAGTTTTCTTTTATAGCTTTATAGCTGATCAAAACATGAATTTTTTTTTTTTTTTTTGCAGGAACTTATAGTATTTAAAACAGAATATATATATATATGTTCAAGATTGAGAAGTTTTTGTAATTTCTTGAAGAGAAAAAACAGAAGATGATGTACAAATTAATAAATCTGTGTATTTTCTGCTACAAACATAGTTTTATCCATAAGGTTAAAAATCAATACCCACGAAAGATTAGAAAACACAGTTTCACTCTTTCATGAAAATTGAGTAAAATGCTGTGAACACATATTCTCATAGACTCATGGAATGCTTTGTGTTTGAAGGGACCTTAAAGCCCATGCAGTTCCAACACCCTGCCATGGGCAGAGTTGACACCCACTAGATCAGGCTGCCCAGGGTCCCATCCAATATGGATTTGAACACCTCCAGGAATGGGGCATCCCCAGCTTCTCTGTGCAGCCTGTGGCTCACAACCTTCGTAGTAAAAATTTTCTTCCTTATATAATATAAACTTACCCTCTTCATTTGAAACCATTCACCTCTGGTCCTACCAGTATCCGACCCTATAAAAAGTAAATATCCTTCTTGTTTATAAGCTTCCTTTAATTCAGTGCCTCATTTTGGCATATAGTAGTGAAAGAAAACAGGAAATGGTCTTTCAGAAGATTTGGAAACTTGTACACAGCTACAACTTATGTATAGGATATAAATATCTGCGCAAAATGGCAGCATGCCAATATGCTTCTCCCTGACTTATTTTTTATTTTTTATTTTAACCAGCTTTCAGCACAAGTTCAGTTTAAGGCCTTTGAGGTGATTAAAGTCCTCCATTAAGACAGATATTTATTAGTCACTGCCCTAAAATCTGGAGTTAAAACAAAGATACAGGGTTTGATTATGTCAAAGATTCCCAGATCTGGTAGGAAGAGCTCCATCAAAAGCAATAGCCTTCCTCATTTTTACAAGTCACTGATTCAGGGTGAGAGTGGGTTAAGGGACTTAAGAATGGTTCAGGGTGAGAGAAGAAAGATTAATGAAGGCAAGACTGGTGGAGGTACCATGTGTCATAGGGAGGACAAGAGTAATGACGGCTGAATAAAAAAAAATATGATGGTCGAATTGTGGTTGAGCAACAGCAATAAACTGCAAAACCATGGCTAGCTGAGAAACAGACGGAACTGGATTATTTCCTTGACTGCAGTAGTGTGAAAAGTACACAGCGAGGAAGACATACAACCTTCACCCTCAAGACCCCTGCACACGACCATCAGGAGACTCTGCACATGCTCAACCTAAAGGAATTTGAGGTGGTACCTATGGAAATTATTTATTGTACCTGACTGTAACAGTCCATCCCGCTCTCAGGAATGTAATGAATATACATGCTTTGTATTTATAAATATATAACTACATCTCCCTCTGCTTTGTCCAAGTTAGGGTGAGGCTACTCTCCTTGCACCCTGAGTGTGTGTGCAGTGCTGAATAAACATACCTGCTTTATAACCTAACCCCAGTTATAGAGTTTGTTTCTGTAAATCACATGATTACAACTGCAATTCCCAGGTGTTGTAGGTAGCAGCAGTACCTCTAATGCTCATCATTTCCAAGTAATGGCAGAAACCTGGAGCAGAGCTAGCCCACCCTCAAGGAGCCCATCATCCCTGAACTTAGACACACTACTTCTGGCCTCTCATTTGCATTTCAAATTTATAAACTTTCCCAAGGTTCTTGTACGTGTATTGTGCAGAAAACCGGGTAGAACTTAAATTCCTCCTTTGAACAAAGACAGAGTAAATGTTCTTAGTGCAGAGCTGCTGCCTATACCAGACTAAGGAAGACAACTTGAGCTTACAATTACAATTACTGTAGTCTTGGAAAAATCCCATGTCAGACCTATCCATGAAGTTTTATATGCTTTGTTGTGGTTTTATACTTAATGTATCCTACTCCTCTACTTCTATGAACCTTCTCTGCACTTTGAAGCTTCTCTGCACTAATTAGCTCCATGTTATCAACAGCAGGTATTTATTTCCTGGGGGTAATTATCCACAGATCTTCCAAAGCTGTGAAAAGTGAGACTGTCCTGACGCCTCAAGGTAAATCTGGAATTTATTTATTTATTTACTTATTTATTACAGTTCTGATCCCTTAATCTAGTGCTGTGATGGAAATGTGATGGTAGGGAAAGATTACAAATTAACAATGGATTAGTCAGTTAGCTACTTGAGTGGAGTTAATGATTTAAGCTACTGGTCCTTGTTCTGGATATGGTTTAGCATTATAAAATCTGAGGAACAGGTAATCCATGACACCAATCTCAACCCAAGGAATTGTATTAGGGTCCTCTGCAATGCAAATGATTTTACATTATGGCACAAAAGAATTCTGTGTTCCTTCCTGTCTTGTCTGTGGTATTTATTCATGTGGAGGAATTCTTGAAGCTGCTATTGCTTTAGCCTAGGTGCAGAAAAGATAATGTAGCATATGTCTTTTTATTTCCCCCAATTTTCAGAACTTCTTAGAAGGTCATTGACCTTACTTGTGAGTAAAGCAAGACAAAGAAACAGTGTTTGTACAGTTCTTTCATCTCTACATCTCCTGTCTTGTTAAGGTTTTTAAGGTAATTTTTCACAATTCAGGTTTAACTTGAGTCACACTAACTATGCTCTTCATTTGGTTTCTGTAGCACTTAATAATTAGGTTTATAATAACTTTTGTGCAAAGCAATTATAGCTGACAAACATAGATGCCTCACTTCCATTCTATCCTCAGTCCTATCATGTCTTGATAGATTTGACGTGCCTGCTCTTGCTAAAATAATGGAATTTCCACTTTTACTAGTAGACTGAACTTCAGAAAGTGTTTAATCACAGATGTTGTGCTCTGGAGGACCTTCAGAACTCAACTACTTTGAAAAGTTGATATTCTGAAGGTAAAATAGCAACTTAGTTATTAAGGGAAATTATCTGTACAGAAGGAGAAAAAGCTTTAAGTCTTTTTCTTCAGAATCTCAAGTGGTTAATACATGATCGTGCATGAATCAGAAAGATTCATTTGATTCCCAAGCTGACCTCTTCCAGAAAATTTAATTTCTCCATCTCAAACATACTATTTTTCTCTAATAAAAGAGGCACCATTCTGAACCTTATTCTTCCCCTTTTACAATTAGTCATCCTTTTGGTACATTAATCTTTTAAGATAAATGGAAGGATTAGTGTTTGAATACAATACAAAGCAAACTCTGAATACAAAATAATTGTAGATGCTGTCTGTGTTTTAGTTTTTATTATACTGAGCTACAGAAAGTTTTTTACTTCTTTTAATCTCTGATTTTGGTTAGGATCCCAAAGGTCAAAAATTAAAACAAGTATTCTGTTTATAGACTTAATAGAGATTAGGGTTATGTTGTAATTACATCTCAGAATAGAAGATAAGATTTTATACCTAACAAGTCAGATAGTTAAAAGGATGCATATGGTTAATGATAATTCTAAAACATAAATATCTACTTTAAGGGAAGTAGATCCTTTGGCTCTCATTCCTTCCAAAAATGTAGTGGTTACCTTACATAAATCACCCCAGGGGAAAACCGGAGATGATATCAGAATCTTTTCTTTGCTTTATTCAATTTTTAAGAAAATGAGTCTAAACTGGAAAGCTAAAAATTAAGAAATATTTTTGAAACTCTAAATGATACAATATGTCTTATCAAACCTTTGCAAAACTAGTTCCAAATGACAGACTTTATAACACAATGCTTAAAAACAAGAAATTTTAAGAGGTAGGCACTGTATTTTTTTTGTCTTTAATCTCTTCTTTTGCAGCTGTAATACTGTTTGATATGAAATCATATATAGTAAGATTTTTTATATTCATGTATTTTGGCTCAACTGTAAATGTAATTTTCTATTTCTAGTATACCAGCCCTTGACAAGTCTGTTTGATTTCATACTGTTTTCCTCTTTCATGCGTTACGGAAGTGAGTTCTTATTTCACCAGTTCCTTTTCCACTATAATTTTAATAGATATTAACTATAGTGGCCTTATTAGAATTTTGAAAGTCTGCTTCTTATGCACAACACAAGTTGTTATTTACAAGCTTGCAGACCTTTCTGTAAATAACTAGAATAAAACATTTAAATCACAAACTGAATGAAATTCAATTGAACTTCCCACGAATATGGTAAGCAGATCTTTTAAGCACATTAGCAGATCTTTGATCTGATGAAGAAAAATAATGGAAAAAACTTTGCTTTATTTCTATTTGTCCTCAGTATTTAGTCTATCAGACTAAATAGTGCGGTATTTTGTCTGTTAAAGAGCTGCATTTCTATTCCCTTGAATGTTGGAAAAACATCTTCATTCACATGTAAGTCAGTCCACACTAGACTGTGCATTTATACTAAAAGCTCTATTGCTGGCATATCAGTGGTCACAATGCACAGACACTTCAGTGATCAAATAAAATAAAAAAAGGGATTGTAGGAAAAATAGCCAGGAAGCTCAGGAAATAATCACATGATAAAACATTTCAGTCAGAATTAATGAAATGATTGTGAATTGTGAGCTAAGTCACAAAAGTTGTGTCCAATTTCTAGTAAATTAGAAAAAAAATTCATTTGTCCAATCATTTGGTAGATCTGTTTCCAAAGAATGGGTATTAGCAGAAATGATAACATATAGATATACAAAAATTGTAAATAATTCAACATTTTAATGAACTACACTGGATGTTTCTATAAATTATGTTGCTTTACTCTAATAACACAGTTGAATATTGTTCTTACTGATATATGCAACTTAAAGACAAGAAAGATATTAAAGAATAGCAATAGAATAGAACACATCAGTTGAGAGGGACCTACAAAACTCATCTAGTCCAACTGTCTGACCACTTCAAGGCTAACCAAGAAATAAAGTATATCAAAATCGAGAGACATTTCCCAAATGCCCCTCGAACACTGACAGGCATGGGACACCAAATACCTCTCTAGGAAGCATATTCTAGTGTTTGACCATCCATACAGTAAATAATTTTTGCTTAATATCCAGTCTGAAACTCCCATGGTGCAGCTTTGTTCTGTACCCTTTCATCCTCTCATCAGTTAACAGGGAGATCTGTTCCTCCCTCTCCATTTTCCCACCTCAGGAAGTTGAGGAGATTACAGAGGTCAGCTCATAACTCCCAGTTTTCACAAAATCACAGAACTGTGGGTGTTGGAAGGGACCTCCAGAGATCGCTGAGTCCAACAACTCTGCCAAAGCAGACTCCCTAGACAGGTATGCGTCCAGGTGGGTCTTGAACATCTGCAGAGAAGGAGACTCCACAACTTCTCAGGGCAGCCTGCTCCAGTGCTCCATCACCCTCACTGTCAAGAAGATTCCACACAAATTTGTGTGGAATTTCCTATGCTTCAGTTTGTGTCCATTTCCCCTTGTCCTATCACCACACACTGCTGAGAAGAGTCCAGCCTCACCCTTTGCTTCCCACTCCTTACGTATTTATAGCCATGGATCAGATCCCCTCTGAGTCTTCTTTTTTCAAGGCTGAACAGACCCAAGTCTCTCAACCTTTCCTCATACGAGAGGTACTCCGTGCCCTTTATCATCTTTGTGGCCCTTTGCTGGACTCTTTCAAGGAGATCCCTGTCTTTTTTGTACTGGGAAGCCCAGAACTGGACACAATACCCCAAGTGAGGCCTCACCAGGGCAGAGTAGAGGGGGGAATCACCTCCCATAACCTGCCAGCCATGCTCTTTTTAATGCACCCCAGGATCCCATTGGCCTTCTTGGCCACCAGAGCATGCTGTCATCCACCAGGACACCCATGTCCCTCTGTGAGGTGCGGCCTCACCAGTGAAGGATCACCTCCCTCGTCCTGCTGGCCATGCTTCCTTTGATGCAGCCCAGGATATGGTTGACTTTCTGGGCTGAGAGGGCAAATAGCTGGCTCCTTTCTAACTTCTCACCTACCAGTCCCCCCTTTTCAGCAGGGCTGTGCTCAATCCTTCAGTCCTCAGCTTGTACTGGGGGCTGGAAATTTACTTGACCCAGGTGAAAGGCCTTGCATTTGGATTTGTTGAAATTTGCAAGGTTCAGGAAAGTTCATCAGGAAACTTGCTGAAGATGTATTTCACTAATGCATCTAGATCACTGATAAAAACGTTGATTAATACCAGCCCTAGAATTGAGCCCTGGGGAACACCACTAGTGACAGTTCACATGCCAGATGTAGCCCCACTCACTGCAATCCGTTGAGCTCTGTTGCGAAGCACGCTCATTACCCAGAATCACGTTATAGAAGGATACTGTGAGGGACTGTAGCAAAGGGCTTACTAAAACTAAAATGCAGTCATAGAAGAAGATCAAATTAACTAAGACTGGGCATTCTCTTAATGAACCCAGGTTGACTATGCTTGACTATAGTTTTGTTGTTTAACAGATTTCCAGTGGCACTCAGGATAATCTCCATAAATTTTCCAAGTACTGAGGTTAGACTGTCTTCACTGAAATGTAACAAGTATGGTTCCTGCCAGTTACGTCAGTGAAGATGTCTGCATATAGCCTGCTGGAAAACCTTTAAATATTAGAGAACACCTTAACAGAAGAAAGATAGGGTTGAAATTATAAGAACGTTCTGAAGGGAATGTGAGGTACTGAGCATTGAAGTCAGCAGCCTACTAAGATGTAACTTAAACAGTAGAAATAGTAGATTCAAAAGTGACATGGATTACTCATTATTAAAAATTAGCAAATAAGGCCATTTACATTCTGTTGCTCAATAGTATTCTGAAACAAATACTGATAATACTAATGAGATTCCATTTGTGAAGTTGTTCGGCTGCTTTCTCAGAGTTCTGAGTTTTGAAGGGCAATATAATTTTAGGAAATCTATGAACATTTATTTTAGACAAATACGCTAGAATTCATACATGATATTCTGAGCTATATTATTACTTGAAAAACTGCTAGCACTCAGAAAAATGATGCCTTTTCCTATAATCATGTGCACTAAAATCTTTCTAAGATAGATGATGCATGAAATGGTCACTTCTGTGTATTGTTCCAAGTCCAGCACAATCTATGAAATATTGTTTCTAAAAGGCTGTCCCTGAGTTCAACATTGAAGGAATAAACAATCCAAAGAAACACTAACCTGCTTCCTTGAAAATAGGGAACTGCTGTTACAGCTAACATGTTTAAATAAACAAATCACTGTAACAGGCATGGTCAAAGCAATCATGACTGTAGTCTCTCAGGGGTAAGGGTGAGATTTATGAATCACTGAACTCTCTTGCTTAATCACCTAGGCTACTCTGTGCTCTCTTGCTAACCATAGCATGCTAGTTTCATCTCAGCCTGCTAGATTATTCCACAACTGCATAAGGCAATGTTGGGATAACTGTTTCCTTCCAGACTTGGGGGAAATAATAAATAGATAATTGGAGTCAAAGTCTTTCAAAGAAGGAGCTTGTTTTTGATAGTGAAGTGAAGGTATGGCACGGAATGAAACTGGGATGATGGCATTCATTCTAGAGGTGAGGAGTGGAAGTATTAGTGCCAGCATGGCCGATATTTCTTTGTGCTGGTATTCAAAGACTCCCAGTAAAATAGTCAAAAAGGCACCACAGATATTTTCAGCTTTGCCAAGGCTTTTCACAGCTGGGTAATGAAAGACTGGAAGCACTGATCTTTCTGATGAGATTACTTATGCCTTCAATAGAGGAATTCCTCCTTCACCTCCCAAACTCTGTCAGTGCTGCATAATACATAGAGTTAGCAAGACATGCCTACCAACCTCCTTGCTCTGAATTATACACATGCATATAAACTACAGTCAAAAGTAATAGCTTGTAACTGTAAGTGTTCCCTCTCTGTGGCCAGAGGAGTTCTGATAATGAAGCACTTTCTTCTACAGATGTTTAAAGGATAAGTTGTGGTTAAAGATGGACAAACAAAAATATGGCTTTTGTCTTAGTTTTCTGGAAGAAAAAGAAATATTTTGGAAGATTTGGTTCTGCATCTTTCTTTTTTTTTCCACTTAAAGTAACATATTCTCAATTTTTTCAGTATCAGTATACAGTTTTCTCTCTAGTTCAGTTGGGAGTGATCAAAAGAGACTATTCTGACGACTTCTCTTCCTGGATCCTTTTAGGAAAGGCAGCTTCTTAACTTTATAGGTCTACATTTAAAGAACTTGCAGGAATACTCCAAGGAAGTCTAGGATCTACGTAAACAAGCTCCACTGATTATATTTGTTCCTTCATTTTACCATTGCTAAAGATGATTTATCAACATGATAACTTATAGAATAGTATGGTCAATTGATAAAAATCTGCTTTACATGAAATACTTAGGAATTAGCATATAAATAGGTTTTTATATTTAAATGCCCTGTAGGTGAATGTAATCCAATATCCCCCAGAAATCAAAACTCTGAACTGTCTCATTGAAAGTTTTCCAACTAAAAATAAGGTGAAGGTGTACAGCTTTTGATTAGTATGACATACCTTTCTGGAGAGTGCTTACAAGACCAACAAATCACAATTCAATTAAACTGTGCCCTGCACAGTACTATCCCTGTATTCTTTGCAGTTTCTTTTCCCGGCATTCACACTTACCCTATTTTTTTCTTGATTCATTTGGCAAGACTTTGCATGTGAAGTCCCATGAGAGAGACAAATGAGAAGCATTTTAAAAACTTGATTGCAGATCTTGCCACTTAAGATACAGGCATTATCCCATGCCTGCCATTATGTCAGCTGGCTCTTTAACAATGACATAAAGAAGTAACAATTAGACTGTATTTACATTTCTCTAGTGGCATTGTTTGCTCCCCTATAATTAAAGGATCTGCCAGCTTTTCAATTATGAACTCCTATTTTTAGGGCAGTTAGAATTTAACATATAAACTCACATGAGGGCTTTTCAAACAGTGGAGCCCCAACCAATGTGAGTGTGGCTATGTGGATGACAACCTGATTAACATCAGGAGGCAGCAACCTGACCAACCAAGTGCTTGGGGGCCCGTGGTAGCTCCAGACCCTGATTTAATCCAAGTGTGTTATACTTATAGACTGCTGCACATACAAAGCCCATTCACAGCTAGTGGCCACCCGTAGGCATGGCAGATAGGGCAGCATTGCCAGTGCTCTCTTGGGGACATACGTCCTCTTGCTGCTCTCAATCCCTTCTCCAGCTTGTACCCTTCCACCTTGAGCTGCAAACTATTCAACTTCAATTTGCAGGGCACATGAATGTGCATGTATACTTATCTTGAATTAAGTATGCTACAACATATTCCTCTTGAAGAGGGATCTTTGCACAGCTGCTTCTTTCCTATCCAGAGACAGTCACAGCCTAAAAACATGACTGAGTAAAGCTCCACGTTGTGAAACACTGCATGCTCTGCAGGAGCTTCCTTGGTCGTATCTTGAAGATCTTTGATTTCCTAGACATCTGACCAAAACTAGTTATCTAATGGCAGGCTCTGAGGTATCCTGCAGACCTAACACAGAGTTACTCATAGACTGCATTAAAATTTACCTTAACCATTAACAATCGTTTTCAGAAAAAAATATATATGTATATTTCTGAAATACTGTAGGAAGTAAATGTGAGTTAGCATATTAAAAAGGTATGCTGGAAGGTGTGAGTATCTATACGCTGACTCTCTCATCTATGACAGGTAAAGAAGAAGGGTGGCATAGTAGTTCATATGTGAAGGGTTGTAACAAATACACTGAAGATGCAGAACTTGTTCTTTTTTCAGCAGCACAGGATAATTTGAGAAAAATTTCCATGAGAAAGCTAACCACACCAGAGCAAGTATTTTAACATGACATGACCATTGCCTACAAATTTAAAACTAAACCAAATCATATCAGTTGAATTAGTGTTCTGAAAATCTTTAGATGTCAGAAAGTAAATCTAAGTGGAAATCTGTCAGATTTCCACTTAGAGAGATCTTAGGAAATTTCCATCAAGGTGTTTTCTAAAATTAATTACATTCGGCATCTTGGTTGATTATCTGGAGGATATATGCTTTTTCAGTGAGCAGGTGAGAAATGTATTTCCTAAATACTGTTAACACACGGGAGTGCAAGGTGCTGGTCTCCCAGGAACTCTCATTCAAGGTCATGCTGAAGTTCCGAAATAGTGCCAATGCTCACTGGGAAATAAATCAGGAGAGAACCAGTGATGAGACTCAGCCCTTCTTCTGCCAAAAGTATGAAATGACCTTGGTTCAACGAAGTGGAAGGTGATGTAGGAGTGGATACTAAGGTCTTGTCACTATCTCTGGTGGGATTCTGGTCTGTGTGGACAGCCAATAGCAAGTGGGACTGGGCATCCTGTTTTGTATGTATTTTTCAGTGGGAGGAATGATTACAGAAAGAAGGCAGAAGAACAAAGTGATGTATATTTATTTGTAAATTAATGAATTACATACAGTTTTTCTTTGTTCAGCTTCATTAGGCCACCAGATACTAGGTTCTGTGATGCACTCTGCATGGATTCCTTTAAATGGATGCAAAGTGTGACATACATCTTTAATCTCTGAGTGTATAGTAATGCTTTTTTCACTAGGTATATGCTGTGTGTACTGGGAGCACTCAAGCTTTGATTAAACTAAATTCAATCCCGGAGACTTTCTAATGAACTGTAAAAACTCACTCTAATTTACATTCAAACATCACTATGCTCTCCATACTGTAATTACATTAGTAATGATCTATCTGAAAGCTTCTTAAGTTTTATAGGACTTTTACTTGTAATTATAAGTACATGGAAAATAGATAAGGGAGAGAAAATATGGGAATAAGAAAGGAAGGAAATCTAAAAAAAAAAAAAAAAGACAGCTAGGGGAGAACAAGAGAGAATCTGAAAGGGCTGCAAGAGCAGAGGGAACTGCAGTAGCATTGCAATATAATAAAATTCTAAAGCCTTGTCAAAACCACTTTCTTACATAGGTAAATTAAAATATCAGAAAAAAAAAAAGCCAGAAAAATCATATTGTTTTATGAATGTAACAACATTTCCATTTCAAATTCAGGTCATGAGAGAATAAATGTATTGAGTGTTTTGTTTTCCTTTCTTTTCTACCCTGTTCTGTGAGCAGTATGAGTGCTGCCTTTTAGAATCTACAAGGATTTAAGTGCTAGCTGGCTATAAAAATTAGCTCAATTTCAAATCAAGCTCCTGGGATAGGTTTAAAATGCTAACCTGCTGTTTTGTTTATTTTTTTTCTCTCAGCTTCTGATGAACAATTTCTCGTGCTCCTTTCAATGAGAAGCAATGTCAAAGTGTTCAAAAAACAACTGTTTCAATTCTAAACATATCCCTGGAGATATCACTGATATCTGAGTAATTTTTTATCCAGTCAGGATTTGAATTGTAACTCTTTTTGGTTTTTAAATCAAAAATTGAATAAAAATAGTAATAGTTATTATGGTATCTTGGCAGATTAATATTATATGTCGCATCACATTTGTGTCCTGTGGTACGACATACAATACACACCAAAATTCATTGTTATTTAACATTTTTCTAGTGCTTTATGATGTACATTGCACTGCATAAACAGGAGTTAAATAGTAACAGAATTGCCACAATAGTTGCCTTTTCCAGCTCTTTGTCAAGTAATAGGATAAAATATCCATATACAGTATTAATTTTTATATTTTCCCCTCTCCTCTAGAATGTTCTCTCCCCTTTCTTAATGTTTATTTAAACACCCACAGATAGATTAGTCTTTATTTTGAAATAGATTTTCTTATTCTGTAGTTCTCTCCTACTCAAGACTTTTCTGGAATTGCTGTCTAAGAAATATTTTTCCAAATTTACATTTGTGAGTTGTGTTCCTATGAACCCTTTGTAAATATGAGTACTGTCATAACAAGCAAATAATTAAACCAAATCAGTGAAAAGAAAAAAAAAAATCTTATTTTGATATGTGTATATATATATATATTTTTTTTTCCTGAGGGATTATAAAAATCATTCACGGATATTATTATGCTTTGAGTGATTTGCCCCGTTAATTCCTATTACCATTTACCAGAAAACAAAGCAGCTCTTGAGGATCAACAGATCCTACTTTCTCAAATTCTTTATCACATTTTCATTTTCTTAAACCTTGTCAATGAAAAGGGTTTTTATTTTTATGACAATAAGATAGGATAAGGAAAAACACTCAAAGTCTCAGCGGGGGTTTAAGGAGAAGTTGTCACAGTCACAGGCACTCACAAAGAAAATGAACACAGCTACAGAATGTTAGAAGGATGAGAACATGAACATACAAAATGAGAAGACAATGTAAATAATTAACAATAATAACTTATGTGTAAATAATGTGTGGCTTGAAGTATAAGGCTTCTACCCTCAGGCACTTACAAGCTTTAAGACATAAGACTGCAAGTGTTGGTAAATAAAAAGTTCAGGGAGAATGATTATCACCAACCATATGACATCTAGTTAGAAGCTGGCTTATTGAAAGTGCTGTTATGTTTTCAGCAGTATTTGGGAAACAAAAAAAAAAAAAAAGAAGAAGAAAACTGAGTAAACTGAGTACAAATGCTCAGTATAAAGCTCTGAGAGAGATCATAACATTAAAAGGCCAGCCATAAGTGTTTGCAGGAAAAAAGGACTTGGTGATAGCAAAAGAAGGTAGCACCAGAACTAGGAGGTGGTTTTAGGAAAGGCTGCCTGAGGTCATTATTTCATTTAGGATATTTTTGGATTGTGGAAGGAGGAAATACAGGAAAACTGTGAGCATAGTATGAGTTTCCAGTTGTGATTAGAGTAGAAACCAGGCCAAGAGCTTACTGAAGGCCTGATGCAGCAATAGAACTGCAAGACTGTCCTTTACTGCAAACAAATGGATGATCTCGAGTTGAAGAGCTGTTGTCTGAAGTAAGAGATAGCAAAGGGTGGACAAGAGTACCATTAATATTAGAAAGGAATGATTTTGGAAGCAGTGGCCTTTTTCAGGTCTGTGTTACATATGTCTGTATTTAAGTCCAGTATCTTCACTGAAAAGAATGGAAGTGCATGGATATAAGTGTCACTTTATAAAGGACTTTTATAAAAAATCCTAATTTAGTTTTCTTTATGCTATAAGGAACTAAGGAATGTTATAATCTGGATAAAGAACTGGGAGGAATATATACACCTCGTCATGAGAAGGCTATTAGAAGCTAAGGGAGAAAAAGGTTAAATAAAACTAATGTTGCACAACCCTAACCCACAGAGGTAAAATATTAATAATAACAATCTGATTAAAAAAAAAAATCAGACTATATAATTCACTTCTATGAATAATGAAGTGAAAAATGAAGAATGATAAGATTTTTATGCTTTGAATATACATTTCTGTTTCATGTATAGTTAAAAAAGATGAAGTTATTTTTAAGTATAAATAATAACAATTCCTAAATGCCTTTCAGTGTCACTTTAACATAGTGTTGGGAATTTACCTGTTGAAGTCCAGACAAGACTTGCAACAATAGATGCCTCTTCCTCAACTCCACTGAAGTCATTTACAGCAGTCTTTCAAACAGGCTTCATTTCTTTAAGGCAGCAATGCCCTTTTTATAGCTATTACCATACATCATTATGTAAATGTAATGCCATATGGAAGGATAAATGGCAACATGCACTTTCATTGAGGACAAAATAAATACTAGTTACTGACAGACACATTTAGTGTATCCCTACTCTTATTTCTTTGGGAATAATGAACAAATGAAATTCCTTGTCTAAAAAATTAATAACTATTAAATAATAAATTAATAAAGGAGGAGTAGCAAGAACATTATCCTAACATCCACATACAAATAGAAATCAAATTTTTGTATAAATATAAATTAGTTTCAGAGACACTCATATTTCATGAGCAAATAACAGTAGTTTTTATACTGAATGTAAGAATTTGTAGTTTGAACAATAAGAGCAGAAAAATAATTTGAATTGGCAGCAACAATTTCTATCTTCTGCTTGGGTGGATTTGATAAAACCTCAAAGTCCAGACTTATAATTTTCTTGAGATCTTAGAGGCATTTCTTATGAGACCAAGAACAGACATCAGAACTTAAAACAAGGTCTTAGTAAAAGGATTAAAAAAAAAAATCTTAATAAGTGAGATCAGGGAAAGATTAGATGTTCTATCAAAGTAATCACAGGTCAATGGCAAGTTGAGAAAAATATCTTGTTCTTCAGGTAGTTGGAAGATTTTTCAACCTGTATCCTGTTTTGAAACTCCTGTTTTTTTTCTTCACACTGTATAGAGATGAGGAATGTTAGACTTCACATAAGAAAGAAATGAATTCAGTGCTTAAATTCAGTCATTCAAGACTGAAGGCAACAACTTTTTATGGTGCTGTGGTCCAAAGTGCATGACTGAAATTTGGGGACAAACAACTGAGGGAGAGAGAATACTGCAAAAATATCAACCCTGCAAAAGTGGTATGATTTTGAGCCAAACAACCATACCAAAGTCACCCAGCTCAAAGAGAAAAATATGTAATGGATTTTATGAATGGTAGATTTCACATCTCAAGTGTGGTAGTCATGACTGAAAATTCCGAATGCTCGGTGTTCAGAAGACATTGCAAAACTGTATCTGGGACTTGAAAATGAAGTTCCTAAAAAGAGGCTCAAACTCCATAGCAAAGGCAAGATTTGTATTTTCATGAACAAAACTAGAATTGTGATGGACTGTTTGTTGTAAAACATTCACTAGTGTTGATAGATGGCAGAAATCAGCACCTAAGTTCAGAGGAATTGTGCACAGGAAGAATGAATGGATGATTCTGCAATGCAGAGTATGTTCATAAAGTATTTTGGAACATTAAAGTTCTGCAAAAGTTGGAAATGCATTGTTGTGTTAGAAGCTGTAATATTAGTAGCAAAAGAATAGCCAGAAATGCTAGGAGATAAATCAGTATGTTCTGGTGACCTTCTGCCTACCAAATAAAAATTTTAGTAGCTGAAAGATAAGTACTCAGCTAAAAAATTGTATCAGTTTCAATAACACCAGTAAACAAAGAAAAATACAACTTCTGGCTAGCTTTTTCATGATATTTTCCTTGTAGGTTATCCTAATATTCTTCTTAAAAGGATTTGTTTCAAAACAAGAGAAGTGACACTGCCGTTATTTTTCAGAAAGATAACCACTTCCCAAAAAAAAAAAAAAATTCCTTCAAAGAATACAACCTTAGGCCACCTTAGGTGGCAAAGATATCTAAGTCAACAATGTGATAAGCAGAAGTGTTCTGGTTTTCTTAACGCACTAAATCTTCTGAAACAGCTGTTTCTGGAATTCTTCTGAATACAGGATGCAGGGGTTTAGACAGTGGACAAGCTGTATCCACTGGGATACTTTAAGGGAACAAAGCCCACATAAATTTTCAAGGACACGGGCAATCCCAACCTGGATAATTGCAAATTTGTTCTTGAGAGCAACTTTCAGGAGAGGGTGCTTGCTCTAGTCAGTGCGGGCCTATGCACGTTTTTAAAACCTATTCAAGCTGAGCTTGGGTTAAGTACTTATATGTTGGTCACTATTTTTCAAATTCATAATTTTGAGTAGTGCTTTTTTCCAGGCAGTGCTCTAAGCATGACTGATATATCTGTGAGTTAATTTAATATCTTAAGTCATTATCATAATAGTCACAATGAACAATAGTGTAATTTTTCATTTTAGATTCTAATTTTTTACATTTTTCTTCCTGCTTAATGGTAAGTGCCTGTATGTTTAAAACTGTGTTTTGTAATGCTCAGTTATGTAAAACATCTGGCAGACTCCTACCCTTTATTCTGAAAATAAGCTTACAAAAATCTTTGTTTCTTTCTAGTGCTTAGGCAAATATCTTTGCCAAGGCATGAAATAGAGTCAGAAAGACTAATTTCCCAGTAAGCTACAATACCACAGAGACTGACATTATGTTTTAACTGCATATCTCAGGGCTGCTGGTGGGACAAATGGATCATGATGTGGTTTTTATGTTTTCTTTGTTTGTCTATGGATTTGTTCTGGTTCAAGGCAACCCATATTCTTAGTCAAATTATCAGTCCAATTGAGAGCGCCAAATATCTCAGAGATAAGATTTGAGTAAGATTCTAATGTAATCTAGGTGTAGCAGCCCAGTCAGAACATATCTTGCAATCATCTTTCCTTTGATTTATAGATTTAAGCTAAAGAAAATTCTGCATATAATAAAGTTTGTACATAATGAATAGTGTAATATTTCTGTAAATCAGTTTTTGGTAGATGTATTTTTACATATTCATCTTTATTCATCATGTGAATTCTTTGTCCAATCTTAAAACTAATTATAAAACTTAGCTCAAGTTAGGGAAGCTGTAGTTTAAATTAGAAAGATGTTCTATCTGTATCTCTACAGCAGTGACTGAATAGCAACACAGAAAGCATAAAATCAAAAAGACATTACATCTTTGAAGGTTATATGTTACTATTGTATCTGTGTGACTAACTTGATATGACTCAGACCCTTGCAAAAAGATCTGTCATTCTGTCAATTGCATTTCAGTTGCATTAAGTGATAAAGCTGGTAAACTCTCTAATAATGGTTGAAAAGAACATATGATTGTATGACTGAATTCTGGAAATTAAACATTTTTTTCATAACTTTATAGCAGGTTAAATGGAGTGATAAATATTTCTGATTTCAAAATTTCAGTTTCAGAAAGATTAAAAACATAGAGTTGTTCCATAAGTTCTCAAATATAACATAAGCTGGGTGCAAGATGACTTTCTGAGATGAAGACTTCGAACTGGGAAAACAATAATTTTAGTTACTGCCTTTTTGTAAACAAGCCAAGCAGAAGTCAAGCAAGTAGATGACTGCTAGTTTAGATGAAGTTAATTTCAGATATTTTTAACCAACTTTTTTCCTCTGAACTTATTCAAGGTAAAAATGATCTTTAAAGTCAACCTTATTCTCATCATTCCCCTTTCTACGTAATTCAAAACACTGATTGTAATGAAATGGCTGTTTTCTACTGTGATTGCTAATTCCAAATTATTCCATAACATTTAACTGTGTTAACTGAATAACTGAAAGTTAGCTCAGGTGACTATTTGAAAACAGGTTTTGCAATATGGAGAGTGATGGGCTGGAAAGATCTAAAATGTTGGAGAAAAAGATATAGGAAATCATTGTACCTTCTTGGTACATTTGTCAAATAATTTGCTAGGACTATTATACCAACTGTACAATATCAATATAAAAAATACTCAAGTTAAAAAAAAATGTGATACTGAATATTGGTATATTATAAGGGTGTAATCAGGCAATAGGAGGAAATGATAATACCCTCACAAGTTGACATACCTAGTATCTAAATAAATCCCCAATGAACTGATCCAACAATATTTCTGCATATTGTTTTAGATACTGCTACACTCAGTTGGCCTCATCACAGCCAGACCAGTGATTAAAACTGCACTTAAATGTGAAGGATTCCTGCTGGTGGTATATTTTGGAGGAAAATTATTGTCTTCAGGAGCCATACTTGCTGTGAATGTTATTGAACTCACAACAAAGCAAAAGAAGTCTATAGCCCCAAGTTGGCAAATATTCAGCAGGGATAAGGAAAATGGAATGCAAAACAGAAGCTTGGCTAGGAAGGAAGGCAAATTGCCCCTGTTAACTCAGAAGGTTAAAGTCTATTAAAAATCCCCACATCTCAAAAAGCTGATAAGGGAGAATATCCCTCTTCATGTCTGTGAATAACAGAAAGACCTAATTTGATGTATCAATCTGAACCTAGTCAGAAACCTGTTTTTTAAACATTCATCTGTATACACCTTGCAATGATTTTGTTTATTTGATTGTGCAAAATTCTGTTGCCTAGGAAGAATTAGAAAAGAAAAGCAGGTCATGTCATTATTGGCAAATACAACATACTGCCAACATATTTTTGCTATTTTTAAATAATTAAAAAAAAAGTTAAAAAAAAAACAAAAACAACAGCAGAGCAGCTTAGGAACTTGAAAAAACCATGTGTTATTTTATAATGTGGAATATGCTGACATGCAAAATAGTTTGTTCATAGTGAAAACAGCTGGATTATTTTGGAAAAAAAAAAAAGAAAGAAAGAAATAGGTGCCTTTCATGAAGTAGAGGAGAAGAACATTTGTCCTCTTGCTCAATTTTCATTCAACCATAGGGTTTTTAACATAAATAGACATGTTCATAGAGGATGAGACCTTGAGTATGATGCTGTACTGCTTTGATATAACAAAAGAGCTAGGAAGGTCTCTAATGTTAAATTGAACATTTTAATGGCTTTTTGACTGTTAATCTGCCTTTTGCTCTCCTTTCTTTCCGTAGAAATTTTAAATATATTCCCTGATTTTACAAGTTTTTTTTATATCTGACTTAAGCTATTATTCAAGATTTCTGCTTGTGCTCACTCTGTAATTGCAGTAACCATAA
This sequence comes from Odontophorus gujanensis, assembly GCA_013399175.1. Classification (NCBI taxonomy): domain Eukaryota; kingdom Metazoa; phylum Chordata; class Aves; order Galliformes; family Odontophoridae; genus Odontophorus; species Odontophorus gujanensis. Next base: position 197,207 of record VXAB01013060.1, on the reverse strand, counting down.
AAACCTCTTGAAAACTGCAAATTAGCTATCACTGTACTCAGTTGTTAGAAATTACTGAAGCATTACTCAATTTATGAGGGCTGCAAGGTTATAAACTTAAATACTTTAAAGAAGTTATAACCAGTCCAGTAGCATTCATCATAACATGTACTCGTCAGGTAGCGTATTATACCACCTGTTACATTTATTCTCTTCCTATAAATCTATGCAAGTAATTATCTTATCTTTAAACTGCAACATATACCAATTCATAGCAGCCAATTTACACACTTCCAAAAGCATAAGTTCTATCAATCTGAATTTATGATTTGTATCTTCATTTGTGGCAATGATGGGATAATGATTCACTTAAAAGTCACCTATCTAAACAAAAACTGACGTGTTTCATATGGCAAAATCTTGCCCTGACAATGCAAACTGCCTGGCAAAATGATGAATTGTTACCCTGTAATAAACAGAATTATAACCTGGAGTTCACTGCCCGCAGGTTCGTTAGATAGTCGGAGATCCATCAGTGAACTTGGACTCTGATTCTGTGGAAAGAAATATATATCAGATCACTGGTAGGTGGATGTTTGGGTTTGTTTTCTTTCAGCCTCACCTCTGTAGGGGAAAGATTGATTCATACAATATGAATGGATTTAGTACAATGCATTAAAGAGAAATAAAATGATTAATAGAAATATTCTTATCTGCCTTAATGAACACATAAAAAAGACAAAAACTTCCCTGTCACAAGAATTTGCACTAGGGGGACAAAACTGCTTCAACTGATAAGAAAAATGAATAATTAGAAAATCAGCAAACACATAGTGGAATGGAGTTGGATTGCTGAGTTGTTATATGATTCATTTTAATAATGCATAGATGTAATATATTGGGGTTAGCATAGGTTTGAAACTGCTGCTAATGCATGTTTCAAATGATTTCTAGCTTAAATATTCTTCAATATAAATTTTTTGGCTTTGCATTTTAAGATTTTTCTAAGTTGTTTCCAGAGTAATGGATGAAGGAGACAACTGTCTATTCTTAGCAACATTTAGCTCTGTGTTTCAGTTAAAGGTCCTTTTCCCTTAAGGTCACTATCATGTGCCATGAAAAACAAGAAAGAAAAAAAATGCCCAAAATTTGTGAAACCTAAATGAAGATATTTACAGAAAGTATTTCAAAATCAGAGTTGTAAAGAAAGATATTTGTGTTTTTTACTGAGTAAAACAGGAAAATAATTTTTTTACATTTGTATCCAAGTGTAAATATGACAGCTTTCCTTCCATATAATGGTGAGAACCTCTCAGTCAGTATGAGCATGCAAATGCCCAGCTCCTCTTAATGGAAACTGTGTGTGCAATGGCTTCTTTGTATAGTACAGTTCAAAGGTCAGTGCCAGAGCAATTCAATCTACTTATATTCTTCAACAAAAGATTTAAATGGAGTCGTAAGATTTTGTGAGTTTGAAATTCAATAGACTTCTTACCTTTACTTATCTCTACTTAAAAGCTTCTCTTCTGGGGATTCATGACCAGAAGTTTGGTGCCTGTTGTATGTTAGCAACAAGGCTCTTTATCAGATTTAGAAAATTTACAGTTGTTTCTGACTTCTACTGGCTTTTTGATAGTGATCAATATGCTAAGTTCCTTCACACTCAGTTGGTAGGACAGGTAACTCAAGGGGTCAAGTCCCCTTCTAGGGATTAATTTACCTCTTCTAGATATTTAGTGATGTTGAATCTTTGTTACAAATAAAATTATGCATCTCTCTGCCAATCCTTCTGACAATGTCAGTTTCATGTTGTTCATTTGAAGACTCTTCTGGTGCCTTATTTTTTGATGTCAAAGATGGTTGGGGGAGGGCACTGCTATGACAGGTTATGAGCAGAAGGAAGACAGTGGATGGGAAGTCTGGCTCAGCTACAGTGCAGCTAGCTGCTCGATGTAGCACACTACAGTGATCTGATTTGATGGTAATGTTTGTTAAATAGGAGGTTTTCTTGCTTGTCATTTTGAGTAGAGCTGGCTAAAATTTTCTCTGATAGAGTGTTTTTCGGTTAGAAATTGCTGATTCCTTTAAAGTGATATGCTGCGTGGAAACATGGCAATCTCAAAAGAATTTCATTAAAAAATAAGAATATTTCATTTTAACTTTTCAGAGTGGAGCAGTAGAATTTTCTGTTTCAGAAAACACTTTCTTTGCAATTTTATTAACTCTATATGAAATACTAAGACTAATATTCCTTTGCTTGAAGATATAAAAACTGAAACTGCTATGAAACATTTTGTTTATTGGCAATGAGATTTTTTCAAGTTCAGATATTTTATTTCATCTAAAGAATCTGCTTTTTTCCCATTTAAAAATCTCACAATTACTCTTCTGACAGAAATTAAGTTTCAGTATCTTTTTTTACCCTGAGCTCAGTAACCAATCCTTGGAAATACTGTTGAAACAGATTTTTGCCTTCTATTTAATTTACATACTTTATGTTTCTGAGTATGTCCAATGAATGAATTTAGTTCAAGGGATGCTTTCGTTACTCATTTTGTATACTTTCCTCTTTCTTAGTGAACTAAAAAATAGTTTTTGGTTATTCTTGAAGTATCCAAGGTTCAGCCTCTTAAACGCATTTTCTCTTCAGAAGTTACTTAAGGGTTTATTTTCATTTCCATGAGGTAGGGGTTCTCCTCACAGGAACCCTACTTCTGAAGCCCTGTTGTACTTTAACTGAAGTCCTGTTCTTGGTAAGATGCTTTTAGAGGTGATACACTTAGTGTGACTGCATGTTAACAACCAAACACAAACAGCAAAATTAGGGGCATATCTAAAGAAAACAGAAGGGAATGTTCAGCTTTTTGAGCACAGACTATGGGCTCAACTATGATGCTACAGCAGAAGTCATTGCAAAGTCAGTATTTGCCAGTACTTAGTGAATTCCAGACAGTAAAATACCTGACTTCATGGTAAACAGTAAATATTAACTGAAGGACAGTCTTTCCATTGTATGGAGATCTGGAAGGGCAACAATTATTCTTTCTTTCTTGGATGAGGAAAAAGATGTAATCTAAGCTACAAATTCTTCTCTCTTCCCTCCCTTGGAGCAGCATATTGCTCCAAGGACATTAGAGAGATGGGCTCCACGAGCCATGATATCAATTGCCAGGCATGCTGCGAAGGAATTGAATGCATCATTTGCTTACTTCTGGCACCTAGTTGGATGCCTGGAGAGGAACTGTACCATTCTCAGTTTTCTCAGGGGAACTGTAGTTCTGTTAGTCTTTGAGTAGAGCAGTATATCCCTGACTTTAACATTATGAAAACTAATAATTAAGAGACTCTTAAATTAGAGATTATGCCATGTCAAGTACAGTTATTTCTATGAATTTATGAATTTTCAAAGAGGATTCTGGTTTGGGTTATAACTACTAGATTCTTTTCCACTTGTTTTTACTTCCAGCCAAGTATAACTGGCAACAACAAACATACTTATTAACCACAATATCCAGTGAAGGATTTTAATTGATCTGTGAGGTAATTTTTACTTGGATTGATAGAGAATGGGATATTTAGCCTTTCCCCAAGCATCTCTAAATAATCTGTATAATCAGTTGTCATACTTTCTTTTGTCAAAATGCACTAATAACAAGAAGAGAATAGATACATCTAGCTTAAGTTTTCTTTTAAAAAATGATAGTTTGCAGTCTTTCTGCTTTCTTTAAAATGTTCTGCCATTTCCTGATTCATTTGAAACAGACAAAGGCACTATATTGCGTCATTTCTGTTTGTTCATGTCAGAAAAAATTACTTGATGGACTTTCCATTGGCCAGGTACTTTGTTAAGAAAATACTCTAAAACTGTCATTAAAATCAAAGAAATGTTTAAAATATTATTGTTCTTTCTTTTTGCAAATAATTAGAGAGAAAAAGAGTGGAAAGCATCACTATGCCAATGTAGCCACACTGAAATAATATTAAGTGTTGGATCAGATTGTATAAGATACTTCATGTAATTTTAGACTATGATAATAAGGTCTATATTTTTCTATGTAAGTGTTTAGAACAACAGGTTCTAACATTATGCTGCTAGACTCTCAGTGATAATTGCACTTGAATTTCTATTAAGAACTGTGAATTTTCAATTTATTGTGTTTGTCATACTAATCATTAGAAGAATATTTATAAAATAATTTTTCTTGCTGTTGTTTATGATAATTTCTATGCATGAGGCTTAGTCACGCAGTCTACTCATGGAAGTCACATTATTTGCTTTGAGTTTGAATATCAAACAAAAGACAATGCAGGTTTTTTTTTGTTTGTTTGTCTTTAACAGTATAAACATAGGAAAATATCCCAATATCAAATAATTAAACTGATTGAAAAGATAGCATCTTCTAAATTGGCATTTATGATAGTATTCTTTTAGTGCTTTCAAATATATTTTGCCACTATCTTTTGTTGCATGGTTATAACCCACGCAGTGAAACTCAATTAGGAAATTAATGAGGCCACTCCCCTTGCCTTTGAGCTGCAGTGTGTCAAATTTATAGTGAATATTGCTTCACAAGCAAGTGATGGATTAAAGTCCATGGAAATGCAACTCAACTAATGATGCTCAATTCAAGATACATGGGAGTTACAAGACACATTTTTAATTAATTTAGTAAATGCACTAATACAGCGAAGTCCTGAAAGTTAATAAATGAAATGTTTAAATAAATACGTCTATTTTTATATTTTTTATTTTGCTGTGATGTGAATAAATGGCATAGTATGTCATTTTTTATTATGGATATTGTACTTTTAGTGTGAGCCTGTAAGGAAGGCCAGTGGTATCCTGGATTCCATCAGAAGAGGGATACCCAGCAGGGAGAGGGAAGTGATCATTCCCCTCAATTCTGCCCTTGTGAGGCCCCATCTGGAGGTCCAGATCTACTCTGTCCAGATATAGGATCTCTAACAAAGAAAACATATGAAGCTTTGGAAATTGTCCAGAAGAGGGCTACAAAGATGATCCAAGGGCTGGAGCTCCTTCCCTGTGAAGACAGGCTGAAGAAACTGGGCTTGTTCAGCCTGAAGAAGAGAAGGCTGTGAGGAGACCTCACTGCAGCCTTCCAGTATTTAAAGGGAGCTTATAAACATGAGGGAAATCAACTCTTTACATGGGTAGATAGTGATAGGACAAAGTGGAAGGGTTTTAAGCTAAAGGAAGGGAGATTTAGATCAGATGTCAAAGGAAAATTTTTACTTAGAGAATGGTGAGGTGCTGGAACAAATTGCCCAGAGACGTTGTGAGTGCTCTGTCCCTGGAGGTGTTTAAGGCAAGGTTGGATGGGACCCTGGACAATTTGATCCAATAACTGATCTAGCAGCTGCCAACCCTGTCTGTGGCAGAAAGGGTGGAACTTGATGATCCTTGAAGTCCCTTCTAACCCAAGCCATTCTGTGATTCTATGAAATTAATTATTTGAGCTGGAGGCTAAGTACAGGTCAGATATTCATGGATAAAAGTATATCCTTAGAAATGATGTTCTCAAAATATATTTTACAATGATATTAGGAAGGAATAACTTAGATAAAATTGACTAACAATAATGTTGCATAAATTTATTTTAAATACCAGGGCATATTTTTGCATATGGACAACTAATAATGCATCTAAATTGCTATATCAAGAGTAAAATGTTTTTCTTACATCAAGTTATTTCTTATTTATTTGCTAGGTGGCCTCATACTATGCCAAATAGTAATATCAAATACATACAATAATTAAGATCTTTACTGTGGCTGTGCAATCGTTCCTTTGACAGGGATTTACTGAATAATTTTGATATTCATGTTGTGTTGAATCACTGTAAGTTTGAACGATCCCATGAGGCTAGAAGGTCCTCCATATGGTCCTCTTGCTGTGCTGGAGATAGCTCTGCAAAGTAGTGAGATGTGGAATCCATCACAAGGAAGTAGAAGATATTGACTTATCTGGAATACAGGCATATCTGATTAGGTTTTGCTTATTTTCCCTGCTCTGGACCTCTCTTTACCAATAGAACGAACTTCTTCAGATTGTGCTGTATTTGTTCCTGCTTTTTGATCAAATATAGGAGAAAGAAGAACCTCCATAACTGATACTGAGGGTTAGAAATGGCATTATGTTCCAAATTTTGTACACTCATGCATATGAAGAGCTTTTGATGGCTATTAGTTCAGCTGAATGAACCAATTACATGCAGAAATTCTTTGTGTTAGCTTATTGCCTGTGACACAGGTCAGTGAACTTCTGGACAATTATCCATTTCCTCATCTATACTTTATACATCCTTATTGTAAAGTACTAAGAAAATAATTTGGTTACACTGGAAGCAGAGTCCGTAGGTGGGAAGAGGTTGTGCGTAAGGTACCTTCCCCACAACAGACTTCTTGATGAGCTTTTGATAGTGATTTGGGGTAAGAGTGGGTTAAGAGATTTAAGGATGGCTCAGGCTAAGAGAATTAAAATAAATGAAGGCAAGACTGGTGGAGGTACCACCTGGAATAGGGAGGACAAGACTAACGAAGGTTGAATAAAAACAATAGGACAGACGAATGGTGGTTAAGCGAAGAAAATAAACAGCAAAACCATGGTTAGCTGAGAACCAGATGGAACCAGATTACTTCTTGAACTGCTGTGGTGTGAAAAGCATACAATGAGAAAGACATATGGCTTTCATCCTTAAGAACCATGCCCACGACCACCAGGAGACTCTGAACATGCCCAGTATAAAGAAGTTTCAGGTGGTACCTACGGAAATGATTTACTGGACCTGATTGTAATAGTCCGTCTCACTCTTAGGAATGCAATGAATATGTATGTTTTGTGCCTTTAAGTATGTAACTACATCTCCCTCCACTCTGTGCAAGCTAGGTGTGGCTACCACCCTTGCACCTGACCTGTGTGCACAGCGCCAAATAAACATAAGTACTTTATAACCTAACCCTATAGAGTTTGATCCCACAAGTCGATAGAAAGCATGTAAGGAGGGTCATTTCCTTGGAGGGTCTTTTCTTTAGTGAAAAGGAAAAGATCTAGGAGTGAAAGGTCACTGGTTATTTTGTCAGTATCAAAGTTATAATCACTTTGTGTGGAACCAATTTTCCCCTTCTTAAAATTGAGTACCCCTGTTGCACATGATACGGAGTAAACAATATGCTGGTCAGTGACTTTATAGGCTTTGTTTTGTCAGTTATTAGTGGCATCTGTTAAGGCTTTTGGATTAATTGACACATCTATGATACTTTTGATGCTTACTCTTCATAGAATTTCTGTTAGAAAACAAAATCTTCAGTTTGTGCAATCTCATTCTTTTGAGGCCCAAACTTTACTGACATAACATATTGGGGTGATTCAAGTTGGATATGTATTTTAATATGTTGTGAATCAGGATTTGTACAGAAAGAATTGGACAGCTGAATCATATGAATTTGGTATGATTTAAACAGGCTTCATTTGCAATAAAACCGTTGGTTTTTTGGCAGATGATTTTCCTCACCAATAGATCTGAATTTGTCTATAAACTGGATGGTCCTATTTCTGAAAATCAGCTAATAGTAAATAACTGTTCAGGCCCCAGTGCATTTTTCAGAACTTTACTGTTCTTTAAAGACTACTCAGTTGGTTGAACTTATGCCATAGATTAATAATTGCAGGCATTCATGCTTGTACCACAGTCACTGTGAATAACTGATAGTGCTTACAAGTTTTGATGATTTATTATCTGGGCAGGCAAATACACAGAATGTCGTATATTTTTTTTTTTTTGGGCAAAAAATTATTTTAAGACTGAAGTTTATCTGGATCTATTGCTCTCAGCTGTTGTTCCTTGGAAACCAAAAGACACAATGTGTGCAGCACCGATGGTACCAGATAATTTGTTCTCAATACCTTCAATTAAAATTCGAGAAGAAATAAAAAAAATTATAATGCATATAAAGCATATATGCTAATACAGAGCTTTAAAAATACGGTACTTGAAAAGAATGAGTTCAAAGAAAGCGTTTACTGAGGTAAATTTATTTAGTGAATATCACAGAGTAAAGAGGTCACTTATGTTTATGAACTGAACAAAGGATCTCAATTTNCCATTTCCTCATCTATACTTTATACATCCTTATTGTAAAGTACTAAGAAAATAATTTGGTTACACTGGAAGCAGAGTCCGTAGGTGGGAAGAGGTTGTGCGTAAGGTACCTTCCCCACAACAGACTTCTTGATGAGCTTTTGATAGTGATTTGGGGTAAGAGTGGGTTAAGAGATTTAAGGATGGCTCAGGCTAAGAGAATTAAAATAAATGAAGGCAAGACTGGTGGAGGTACCACCTGGAATAGGGAGGACAAGACTAACAAAGGTTGAATAAAAACAATAGGACAGACGAATGGTGGTTAAGCGAAGAAAATAAACAGCAAAACCATGGTTAGCTGAGAACCAGATGGAACCAGATTACTTCTTGAACTGCTGTGGTGTGAAAAGCATACAATGAGAAAGACATATGGCTTTCATCCTTAAGAACCATGCCCACGACAACCAGGAGACTCTGAACATGCCCAGTATAAAGAAGTTTCAGGTGGTACCTATGGAAATGATTTACTGGACCTGATTGTAATAGTCCGTCTCACTCTTAGGAATGCAATGAATATGTATGTTTTGTGCCTTTAAGTATGTAACTACATCTCCCTCCACTCTGTGCAAGCTAGGTGTGGCTACCACCCTTGCACCTGACCTGTGTGCACAGCGCCAAATAAACATAAGTACTTTATAACCTAACCCTATAGAGTTTGATCCCACAAGTCGATAGAAAGCATGTAAGGAGGGTCATTTCCTTGGAGGGTCTTTTCTTTAGTGAAAAGGAAAAGATCTAGGAGTGAAAGGTCACTGGTTATTTTGTCAGTATCAAAGTTATAATCACTTTGTGTGGAACCAATTTTCCCCTTCTTAAAATTGAGTACCCCTGTTGCACATGATACGGAGTAAACAATATGCTGGTCAGTGACTTTATAGGCTTTGTTTTGTCAGTTATTAGTGGCATCTGTTAAGGCTTTTGGATTAATTGACACATCTATGATACTTTTGATGCTTACTCTTCATAGAATTTCTGTTAGAAAACAAAATCTTCAGTTTGTGCAATCTCATTCTTTTGAGGCCCAAACTTTACTGACATAACATATTGGGGTGATTCAAGTTGGATATGTATTTTAATATGTTGTGAATCAGGATTTGTACAGAAAGAATTGGACAGCTGAATCATATGAATTTGGTATGATTTAAACAGGCTTCATTTGCAATAAAACCGTTGGTTTTTTGGCAGATGATTTTCCTCACCAATAGATCTGAATTTGTCTATAAACTGGATGGTCCTATTTCTGAAAATCAGCTAATAGTAAATAACTGTTCAGGCCCCAGTGCATTTTTCAGAACTTTACTGTTCTTTAAAGACTACTCAGTTGGTTGAACTTATGCCATAGATTAATAATTGCAGGCATTCATGCTTGTACCACAGTCACTGTGAATAACTGATAGTGCTTACAAGTTTTGATGATTTATTATCTGGGCAGGCAAATACACAGAATGCCGTATATTTTTTTTTTTTTGGGCAAAAAATTATTTTAAGACTGAAATTTATCTGGATCTATTGCTCTCAGCTGTTGTTCCTTGGAAACCAAAAGACACAATGTGTGCAGCACCGATGGTACCAGATAATTTGTTCTCAATACCTTCAATTAAAATTCGAGAAGAAATAAAAAAAATTATAATGCATATAAAGCATATATGCTAATACAGAGCTTTAAAAATACGGTACTTGAAAAGAATGAGTTCAAAGAAAGCGTTTACTGAGGTAAATTTATTTAGTGAATATCACAGAGTAAAGAGCTCACTTATGTTTATGAACTGAACAAAGGATCTCAATTTGAGCAGATCAAAACTAATCAGATCAATGAGGCTGTCTGAGAATTGCATACTGAGTAGAATCAGTTGCTGAAGTGAGCATCTGTATATGGTGTAGAATAAGAGCTACATGCTTCAGTAGAAGTCTCTCAAAAATCTCATGTAGTCATCTTCTTTCAAGAGAAGATTCTGTACCTACAATCCAGAGAGAGGGAAAGGAATTAGCTCAGTTCTTGACAACCTTTTTCTGTCAACTGTATTTGTTATCTACATCAAGGTAATCTCTGCAAAATACATCTCTCCTGAAATATTCGAATTGTCTTGTGCATGGATGGTGTCTTAAAACGGCATCCAAACATGTTCTTCACCGTAGCCTTCTCTACTGGGAGCCTGGTGAGGTTGAACAAGAGCAAGTGTAGAGTCTTGCACCTGGGGAGGAATAGCCACATACATTGTTGCAGACTAGGGGATGACCTGGTGGAGCTCTGCAGAGAAGGACCTGCAGGTCGTGGTCGAGAACAGGTTGGCCATGAGCCAGCAGTGTGCCCTGGTGACCAAGAAGGCCAGTATTATCCTGGGGTGCATCAAAAATAGCATGGCCAGCAGGTCGAGAGAGGTGATCCTCCCCCTCTACACTGCGCTAGTGATGCCACATTTAGAATATGGTATCCAGTTCTGGGCTCTACAGTTTAAAAAATACAGGGATCTCCTAGACGTCCATTGAAGGACCACAAAGATGATTAAGGGCTCGGAGCATTCTCCCATATGAGGAAAGACTGTGTAACCTGGGTCTGTTCAGCCTGGGGAAAAAAAGACTGACAGGGGATCAGATAAATATTTATAATTATTTAAAAGGAGGTGGAAGGCAAAAGGATAAGGCCAGGCTCTCCTTGGTGACACACAGCAATGAGACAAGGAGTAATGGCCTAAAACTTGATCATAGGAAGTTTCATGTTAACATGCAGGAGAACTTCTTAATGGCAAGGGTTGTTTCAGGGAGCACAAATGGAGTTATTGGATTAGAATTGATGTGAGAAATATAGTTCTTCAAATATCAAAACCTTTTTTTTTTTTTTTTTTTTTGTCCAAATTAATACAAATTTGAGAGCAAAAAGAACGAGGAAAGTTACTGTATTTCTACAAAGATATGGCACTTGGAAAGAATAATTACCTGAGAGAGATTTTTCTAGGATTGTGTGCATGCATCCTTAAAAAAAAAAAAAAAAAACAGCAGTTACAGATGCAAACTCTGATCCTCAGAAAATTCTGTACAAAACCTTGTAACTTTTCCCTCTCAGTTGGATAGATTTAAACCAATTTCTTGGACTGAAGAAAATCATACAAAAAATTTCAGTCTGTTTCTGTGTGATCAAAGGAGCCTTTGCTAAGACAGAATGTCATAAATGAGTCTTGTCTTGGAAGCTCTGAATATGATTTAAACCTCTCTTTACGCTGTATTTTTCTCTAATGGAATTTCACATTATGTTGGGTTAACAAGGATGGATTGCACTTGACAGTGTTCACCCTGCCAGTTCTGCTTGGTTATGAAATTTGGTTTGCTATGTGAAAGCAGTATTCTACCATGAAATTATTACACTATTATGACTTTTTTCTTTTTTTTTTTTTTTTTTTT